>JARVZY010010251.1:0-25093 GCA_030686995.1 Artemisia argyi | reverse complement strand
TCTGAATGTGGTTTGCATTTCTCAATCCCTGAGAGAAGTTTAACCACTTCTCAGGGAGACTGTTGACAAAACCAACATTGATCTCATGTTTTGACAGTATAACACCATCATTGGTCAGCTCATTCAGGAGGGTCTTATACCGAGTATAAGTCTCAGAGAGACTTTCAGAATCCTTGGCCCTGAAGGTATTGAATTCAAGCTTTAGGTCCATGATTCTATTCTCCTTGGTATCAGAAGGCCCTTCATAGCTATGAACCAGGTCAGTCCATGTCTGCTGGGCAGTGGCACAATTGATCACTGATTCCATTATATCATCAGGGAGGCATGATATAATGATGCTTTTCAGGTGCTGGTCTTGATTGACCACCCTCCTTTCATCTGGGGTCCACTGAGCTTCAGGTTTAATTAAACCTTGGGCAGTTGTTGGGACATATGGACCATCATTAATCAACTTAATGTAATATGGTTCCATCCCAGTTAAGTAGCAAAGCATTCACCTTTTCCACTTATTAAATTTGCCAACTTCTAGTCGAGGGGCAGTTGCTGAATAACTTCCATCATTTTTGTCGACAAGTTGGGGAACATCTATGTCAGTCATAGTGGGATCTTGATTTTAAAAACTTGAGCACTCTTAAGTTTTGAAAACAGGTTTAAGTTTTACAAATCAGAGGCTCTGATACCACTTGTTGGTCCCTTTTACTTGGTTAACTATAACTACAAAGCTAAAGTAACCAAGTTCTATGACATTAAACAAAGATGTATAAAATGATTAACAATAAGGTAACGTAAATATAAGAGACAATATTTTCCAACGTTTAATTCTTTATTAGAAGTTAATCAAAAAGAATCGTACCCAAGTGTTTGCGGAATAACACTTGGGATTGAAAACGACAAGTATGGTATAGACTCCTCACTAAACTCAATCGATGTTGAGTAACAACTTTCAGGACCCACCGAGCTATCTCAGGGGTTATGTTGTTATTTGGAGGAGTAAAAGTGGTTTGTGAATGCTTTGCATTAATTGCACAAACTTGTCAACTTTTACTCATCTCTTATGCTACCTATTTATACATAAATGTTAATAACTCTATTATACAATGGACCTAAGTGTTCCTCAATAAAATCTTGATGGATTTTATTCTCTGGCAAGGGAAACTTCTTTGGGTTAAGTCCAAAAGGCACTTTCTGATGACAGCCTGGTTTTAACCATTTGAGGAAAGTTTGATCTTAAAGTGATAAAGCACTTTAGTGAAAGAGATCAAACTTTCCCGCCCAGTCCCGCCAAAACTTCAGTCTTCAAGTCATCAGTCTTCAGTACCATGAGGTTGTTGAGGAGTCATGGGGTTCAGTGAGTTATTGTCATCCTCACTGAACCCATCACCTTCTCCTTGGCTTAGATCACACTTCACTGAGTTTCGCCTCACTGAATGGTGAACCTTTCTTCTTAGGCTCGGTCTAAGCATCCTGAAGATGACTCACTGAGTTACTGTTCACTCAGTGACTTGTTTATACTTAGGTTATTTTACGTTCAAATCCTTGTTAGAAGAAGATTAGGGAATTCAGTGACCCAACATTTTAAAACATGTATTCTTTAAAAAAACAAATAAGTCAATCTTAATCATCATCCATCTTACATCTAATAGCTGAGATGAAGCCAAAAATAACAAAGGGAGGGCAAAATTGGTATTTTAGTTTATTTAATATAAAAACCCACTTTCCATTTTTTTAAAAAAACAACATATCCCACGGGATTCATAAAAAAATACAACATCGCGACGAGAATTAAATCATCTTTCTATAGATATGCACTTTTATATACTTTCGACGATTTTTTTTTAAATTTCCGTCCAAAAAAATCCCACGGGATTCATAAAAAAATCCCATAGGATTCGTAAAAAGTTTCCACTGGATTCGTAAAAAGACGAACTTTTTTTATTCAAACTCTTCGTCCAGAAAAATCCCATGGGATTCGTAAAAAAATCCTACGGGATTCGTAAAAAGATGAAATTTTTTTCAAAATTTCCGTCCAGAAAAATCTCACGGGATTCGTAAAAAGACGAACTTTTTTTTTTCAAACTTTTCGTTCAGAAAAATCCCACATGATTCGTAAAAAAATGCTACGGGATTCGTAAAAAAATCTCACGGGATTTGTAAAAAAACTCACGGGATTTGTAAAAAAATCTCACGGGATTCGTAAAAAAATCACTTCTGATTTTTTAGATTTTTTATTTATAAAAAATCACAAGTGATTTGTAAAAATGAGTAAATCACTGTTTTTGAGTTTTATACTTTTATGTAACAGCTTTGCTTTTTAAGGGTAGATGTTTTTTTATATGATTGTTGAAATGAGCTTTTAAAATCTCTTTATTAAAAAGTTATATGTTGTTATACAGAATCCCATCTGATTCTCTCTGATCCCTTGGGATTCATATAGAATCCATGGGATTCTGTATGAATCACATGGGTAATATTTATGAATTACAGGTGATTCATCAAAGAATCTCATAGGATTCTGTATGGATCACATGGGATTTTATATGAATCACAAGGGATCAGAGAGAATCACATGTAATTTTGTATAAATCTAATGGGATTTTTATTTTGCTTTATATAAACTGTAAGTACAAAATTGCATGAGATTTTGTATGAAATCACAAGGGATTCATTGTGAATCCCATGAGATTCTTTGGTGCATCACATGAGATTTTTTTAGTATTTTATATATGACAAATTGTCTCCAAAACATTAAAAAAAACTAAACAAATATTACTACATAATAAAAAAAGTCGAGTTATAAAAGCAAAAATCCCCAACAATCAAACACCAAACAATATTTTGCACAACCACCAAAAAACACCGTCTAACGAGACCCTTTCTAATCATAAAAATATCTAACCCTTGTACCTAAACTTTAATCTACAACTCTACAAGTAACTGATTATGAAAAATGAAGGCTAATTAATAACGTAAATGGGCAACAATGACAATTACCAAAGTTTTGCCAAACATCTTCAAATTACCAGTAAATTACACCGAGATGCATTTAATATACAATCAAGTTTACCAAACACATACTACTTTCTATGGACATAATTAAACCATTCAAAGTAATTTGTCTTATGTGTAAATAAAATCATACTTTAACTAATTTATTTGAACGACATACTTTTAACTAATTACTAGTAATAATTACATTTATCTACCAACGACTAGTATCACCGCCGCCAGCTCCGGCGTACCGCACAACCACCATAAACACCTGTGCCTCCGCCACCACCTCCAGCATACGGCTTTTACTTGTCGGACCATCGCTCCCAAATCCACCGCCGTCGTCACTTCTCTCTGCCGCTCCTACATGTCTTCAAGTCTTCATCAAATTCCTAGCCGCTTTTTTCTTTTGCGTTGTAGATCTGTACTAATTCATCGCGTATGTCCATTGAATAGCAGTGATTTAGCGGTTTAAGAGATCAATTGGGCGGTTAGAGTTTGAGATATAATTTGGGGAAACAATTATTGAGAGAGAAATAAGTTGGTGAATGAGAGTGAATGACTGTGTTAGCATGTGAATAAGGGTGTAGTTAATTTACAAAAGTATCCCTTCACTTAATTTAAAATGATGGGAGGATATAATCTATGCCGTCGGATAATATAAGAATAAAGGGTCAGGGTGATCTAATTTGATCTTTAGCTAAATGTTGTTCTGTAAGAGGGAGAGGTGTGGTGAGGAGGTATTACCTCCTCATTTGGGGCCCACGGGTGCCACATCACCCCAACACCTCTTCACAACTAACCCCTCCTCACTCATAACCAACCTCAACTTACTCATTTGAGGCCCACCACTTACACATTTATTTTTTATTTATAATACCACACACACATAAGTGCATGCTACTCTCGTCTTTTTCAGTTGGTGTCAGAATCTTTGCTTCGTCGTCTGGGTGACGAGGAGCCCTCCAACGAGCAACGGCGAGCTACATCCGGTGTGGTGGCGAGCCTTGGCGAGCTCCACGTCGGACGACGAGCTGCCATGGCGGGCCCACACCTCTCCCTGTAAAGAACTTTTGTCATACATTAATAAATATCAACAGTGGCGGTGATAAGTATGTACGAGTATAAATAATATAAATTACATGTGTATAATATTTTCACGTAGTGATTACGTTCTATTAATACGTGTAACACTACAAATTTACAAATGATAACAAACTTTTTATTTTACATATGTTTGAGTTTGTATTTTATGATGTTAAGAGACATACTTTTTGGTTATCCCATAAGGCATTCGAAATCCATAGACAACTATAAATATAAGATAAGAGCGAGTTTTATAAGTAATAAAGAACTTGAACGACGATGTATTTAGTAAGAAAATATCTTAGAAAATATTCTGGCATTACAGTCTTTACTCAATGAATAATATGAACAAACTAATTTATCCTTTGACATCCTTAAAGTAAAAGAACAAAGTACTAGTACGTTTAACCTTTTGACATTATTAGAGGTCCATTTCCATATTCAATGTTAATGTCCACAAAACCAAAAAAATCAACATGTACGTACTAATTAACGAACGTAACATCAAACTGATACGACGTTCTATTAAATTAGATAGGTTGCTCGGGGAATAGGAGAAGTCGTTATCCTCCAATATTTATGCAAGACAAATCCCGTATATCTTGATCATCACATGTCTGATCACGCATGCATCCCATTTTGGAAGTGACGGTTCATACAAAATAATACTACGTACATCAAATAATTTTTAATGACATACATTTAAAGTACGTGTATATGAAATATATTAACTTAATTGTTTAGGAATTTATATGTAAATATATTTGCATAATTTGATAGATGCTAACACTATATACATAACCTTGTTTTTACTTTTATTTTTATTTATTTATTTATTTATTTTTTGAACGTTAATATATACATAACTAATTGACGGAGAACATGAAAGCGAATTATGTAACACTAATCCAATGATTGATTGATAACAAAGATAAAACCTCCGAGGAATAAAACCCTAACGAGAGTAAAACTCTTAAAACACAAAGTTTATTAATCAATGATCAAAAGATAAACATTACAAAGAAAAAATCCCTATATTATAAGGAAAAGATAAATCATGGAGAAAGTTATCTTTGACACACAGGGGCGGAGCTATGTGAGGACCGGGGAGGGTCCGGCCCCTATGTCTAAGCCCGTTAGTGTATTTATTTGCGATTTCATGTGTATTTTCGGAAAAAATTTTATTTCAGCCCTTCTATTTAATGTATTTCCCGAAAAAATAGTGTTGGCGTCTATGTTCCTACCTAGATGCCAAACATTTATTATCCCTCCAAGATAAATCACGACGTAAACACCATCACATATGCTCTTCTATTTCTTGATTCTTGCCCTCATCATTTCCTCTCACTTGAAAAAGAACTCCGCCCCAAGTTCTAATGTTTAGTTATCTACCTGACAAATCTTCATCTAATGACGCTTGTCAGGCGTAGCCTTGAACTTTACATTAACTCGAGTGCTCTTTTCATATTTTTTCATATGCCTACCGCACACCCAACGATCAACCCCTAAACCTAAACGTCGGGTTATGCACTCCTTATCAAGGATCACCAAGTCTCCAATTGCAATAAAAATACTTTCTTTGTTCGACATTGAAAACTTTATTGGATTCTTAATAATCAACTTTTAAATTAACCCATAATCAAAATTACGAACCTTTGTACCTTTTATAACATCTTGACTCGGTAGCTTCAACTTCAAGATTTTTCAAAACCCTAGAATCCTTTGTCTTCTCCAGTTCTTTAGTCGATGCTCCCACACTAGTCGTATCAACTTCAACATCACATTGATTTTCAACTTCAACAATGATATCGGGTTTCAACAATTTTTCTTCAATATTAACCTCGTGCTTTGGTAATTGTGGTTTTCCTTTGGGTGGAACCGTAGCAATTCTTTTTTCTTCCTATGAGAAAATGTAAATATTTTGTTAAAGATCATACATGCCCGTAATCTCATGTCTCCAAGGTTTTCCAAACAAAATGGCACACATCAAGATCATCCACAATACAAAGTACTTCCACCTTATAAAATATCCCGATGGTCACTGGAACTCTGAAACTTGGTAACCTTCAATTGGATAAACCTCGATTGGTAATTTTAATATCAATTTTTTGTCAAACCAAATTATTTAAACTACAACCATCAATAATTAAATAACATACCAAATTATTGATTATAATTTTCGATTGAAAAAACTTGGTTGCAAACAGCCGATCATCCTTCTTTCTTTTCTATCATGCTTCAATTCCTCCGTTGTTGGACGGTAAATGGTTGATGCACAATTGTCTCCAAAATTGCCTATGGTTGGACGAATTCTTCGACCTTTGTGTTTGCCACCCTCGTGATTTTTGTGGTTGTTACCACCACCTATGAACACTACACGTAGTTTTTTTTATAGATAGTGGAATTCTTGACGAATTTGCATATGATTTTGATAAAATCACAATCCATGTGTTCTTCAGGCCATACCCACCAACAATATGTGATTTCTAATTTTTTTACACCATTCACCATCCATGAGACTAATAAACTCTAGATCACTTAGGACGCAAAAACGAATTTTATAACCATAATCCAAAGGTTTATAACGAGGAGTTAAGGATAAAACATCCCGTGATTAAAACCCTAACAAGAGAATAGTGTGTTTGTTAAAAGTAGCAATATGCAGTAGGAATGAGCAGTAGTTGTGAGCTGTGAGTAGTACCTGTGAGTTGGCTCAATGCTTCTTAAAAAGCATTGGAAAATTAGTTTTTCTAAAAATTAGCCAAAGTTCACCGCTCTTTAGCCTAATGAATACTAAAATTTAAAATATTTATTGTTCACTGCCCAAAAAGCTCCACACAACTATATGACAAACATACGCAAAATACAAAGTTTATTAATAATAATAAATAAATAAACCGTTACAATCTTAACCCCAAACTAAAGTCACGGTACATTAATTGTATTGACATCTAGATTAAACATAGATGCAAATCAAATAAACATCTATTTCCCCACCAAAATAAATCACGACTCCAACACCTCTTCTATATCATGATTCTTGTCCTAATCAGTAATAAAAACGATATGATGATTTGGCATATTATGAGGTGTTCAAAGTTTGGTACATACACATCACGTCATATAGGAGTGCGGTGGGGAAACAAAGAATTTGGTGCAATTCCATTTCTTCAACTCAATTATGTAAATATGAACAATAAATAAAAGTTTTTTAGTTAAAATACTGAGATTACGACTTGCATGTCAAATAAAATATGTTTAAGTGCATCACTATGTCTGTCTTCTTTTTCTTTTTTGAACAATTATCACTATTTAATTATTGTTGACTGTTTATGTCCACAGTTTAGATGAAAGAAACTCTAATAGTACAAAACATACGTTTAGTTTTACATTCTTGTTGCCTTAGAAACAGGGGTGGAAACGAGCCGAGCCGCTCATGAAAAGCTCGAGATCGAATTGATAAAAAACTCAAACGAGTTGAGCCTAAACGAGCGTGAGCCCGAGCTCGAGCCTAAATTGGAGCTCATTTGATAATGAGCCCGAACCCAAGCTTTTTATACAAAGGTCAACTAAGTTTGCGAGCATAAACGAGCTTTAGTACATTTTGTGTATGTATACTAACGAGCTCATTAACGAGCTCAAAACAAATAAACGAGCTCGAACATGTAAGTTCAAGAAGCCAAACAGTTGTTTTTATAAGCACATCACAAACGAGTCGAGCTCGAGCTTTGTATATAATACCATGAGTTGAATTCAAGCTCAAACCTTAAGGCTCGAACCGAGCCGAGCTCGAGTTTTCTAAAATATAAACGAGCTAAGCTCGAGCTCTGGCAAGCTCAGGCTTGGCTCGGCTCGGCTCATTTTCACCCCTACTTAAAAACGTAGTGATGGCTGGCGAAGCCATTATTAGATGTGAAAAGATACGACTTTATTATAAACTAATAAAATAAAACTTGTATTTGATTAATATATTTTCTTTTACTTTTCCTTACTAATTGTGGTTTCGGGGTGTTAAGCACCCGTTAGTTACCTTAGCAGACCCGCCCATGAATAATGAAAATGTGTATAGTACATGATACCAAATTGTATCATGGTCTTCACAAAGGCACGAAGTTAACGCTTATAGCAAGACAATGACATAACATTCGGTATAGTTCAATGAAAGTGACCTTGATGAATTGGTAAATATGCAAATTGAAGAAGACAAATTATAACGAGTGGTCCAAAACCAAGCATTAATAAGTGAACAAGAATACTATATTAAGCACGTTAGCACGGTTTAACATGAATGTTTAGAAGACATTAGAGAATAATTTCAAAATTAAATTTAAGGAATATGAGTATATGTTTTGGGGCTACTGAAAAATAAATGCAAAAGCAGAATCACATGGTGACATGATTTACATGAAGAAAGAATAAATAAGGTCCAATATATCCTCACCGACACTTATTAACACCGACAATCCGACATGGACATTTATACTTCCAAAGTCAAACCGACTCATACTTTTCACTAAAACAACAAAATTTTAACTTTCGTATTATCTTATGTTCTACTCGTACTACGTAACTCTTATTTTTTTTACTTCTTAAAATAAGATTCACAACAAAATGAAACAAAAGCATTCATTCCAGTTTGTACTTTGTATGTTCTTATTAGAAACCAACAGTAATTTGTAGGTTGCATGAGACGGATTCAAGATTTTCGAGAGAGTGTTGCACACAAACGTTTTGTGCACAAAAGAACTATTGAGTTGACCCATAAAAAAAGGAAGTTGCAAAAGTTTTTGTAAGGGTTGCCACATACCATAACTTAACAGTTTTCATAAAAAATTTACATGCACTTCATGGTAAAAAAAAGAGTGTAGCCTGTACCACACTCGGCACCAATATAAGTCCGTCCCTGAGCGTAAACCAAAATGAATGTAATCGTAATACAGTACAATCGGTTCGTTTGGTTAGGCCAAAACTAATGGTGAACAAATGCAAGGGACTAGGTAACGCAATATGAATAGTAATTGAATAAGTCATTACGTTTGGAGTTCATTTGGTTAGGCAAGAAATGGTGAATAAATGAAAATGACTAGGTAACGCAATATGAATAGTAATTGAATGAGTCATTACGTTTGGAGTTCATTTGGTTAGGCAAGAAATGGTGAATAAATGAAAACGACTAGGTAACGCAATATGAATAGTAATTGAATGAGTCATTACTTAGGTTGTAATGAGCGTGAAAATGATTGAAATAAATGAAAAATGGCAAAGAACTATATTTCAAAACTCAAAACAAACAATAATTTTTCATTCAATTGTAATGATATGTTCTATTCCGACTTTAGTTCCAACATGCCAAATGCTACGCAAAGTGTTTATATCAATCTCTCAAGTAGAGAGGAACTCTAGCAAATACATCACATATACAATTTGATCCGCAAGAAAACGCACCCCGACCCAATCAAGTACTACCTCCGTCCCAAAATTATTGTCCTCTATTAACTTTTTCGGTCTTTACCTTTTAACTTTGACCTTAAGTATTTTTGTTTATATTACATAATACTTGATACAAAATATATGAACGAATTGAGTTTTAAATGTATTTTCAATTGGTATAATTTTTATCAAAATTTTTATAACACAATTGTGTTTCCCAAAAGAGTCATGTGCGATTGTGCGAATGTGCGATTCCACCAGAAACTTGACACGTGTCCATCCCAAAGGTACAGAACCAATCATTTGCAGGCCCACACGATTTCAAATATACCCCATATGCTGTTTGACTTCTAATTAAAAATGTGCGATTTTCGGCTAATGTGCGAAAGTTAAAAAAATGTAACATTGGAAAAGAAACAAAATCCCACTTTGCATGAATAAAATCCCCCTTTTATACTTCCAAAGTACACCAAATATTAAAAAACGGACTTAGAAAACGGGTCTACAAACATTTGAGCCTCCGGAAAATGAGTGGCAATATGATTTTTTGTATGTTGATTTGCCTATCCATACTTGCGATCCATCTTCCAGGAAGAGGGTAAATGCCACTATAGAAGATTAAGTTCAAGTGTATAGACAGGGTGGAAGTTTACATCAAGTCAACTTGTTTCATTTCATGCAAAAGTTATAATCAATCAAGTCGGTTTATTACATCTTTCTGGTGATTCATTTGAGAAATAAAAATGTAAGATTCAAAGGCGAAACTCTTCTAATCATGACCCGTATTTCTGCTTGAATGCATCCTTATACCCATATAAATCAGTCATGAGACACCGGACGAGGTAGATGTGCATGTCTTTTATCAGCTTCTCCACGACCCCTTCAAACTGGGCATATACCCATTCCAATTAATCAATCTGTCATTAAAATCGACATAGGCCATATGTCAGTACTATGGAAGGTTCAAGGTTAAGGACCATACTATGTCAATACACGAAAAAGATTTTGATTCCTGCAAAATTAGATTTTGTTTCTTTTCTAATGGTACCTTTTTTTTAACTTTCGCACATTAGCCGAAAATCGCACATTAGAAAATCGCACATTTGTAATTAGAAGTCAAACAGCACGTGGGGTATATTTGAAATCGTGTGGGCCTGCAAATGATTGGTTCTATACCTTTGGGATGGACACGTGTCAAGTTTCTGGTGGAATCGCACATTCGCACAATCGCACATAACTCTTTTGAGAAACACACTTATTTTTGGCATGATCTTGGAAAAGCTACAACTTTTTGGCATCATTTGAGAATTACCTCAAATATTTATAGTGAAAGTTGAAAAAGAAAGACCGAAAAAGTCAATAGGTGACAATAATTTTGGGACGGAGGGAGTATAAGTTTTTGACATAGTCGATCTATTGAAGTCTCCACTTCTAATGTTGTTTCACAAGGATATGTTTAACCCATGAAAATATTACTTAGAAAGGAAAAATAATAGTAATAGTAATAGTAAATTAAAAAAAAAAAAATGTTATTATGCTCTTTTCATGAAAGCTAATACGCCTTAAACTAGCAACTAATCCAGCTCCCTAATCCAGCTCCGGCTGCCACTGAGCTGTATGCCGAAGCCCATGCATCCACATGAGCTTTTTCCAAACCAACACTTGCTGTTGATGTAACTTTTCGATTTCTGATCATTCCAGGATAAGCTAGATGCAATTTTAATCCCTATTTGTAAACACCATTTATTATCTTAGATTATTAAAATTCTATGGAAAATCTAAAGCTTTGTTTGATGAAATTATGCCATGAAGCAGAAACAATAACGTTAACAGAGTTTTAAAGAAAAATGTGGGAGAAAATCGGTAGTTTTGTCAAAAATATGGGAGGAAATATGCCATACCGCGTACTTTACATAGGTTTATTGAATCCGCTAATGATCTCACTAGTTATGTGGTACAAATATGAAATCAAATGGTATCTAAATCCTTAGTCTAGTGATTTGCTTTAGCGATTTCTTTGTTTAAAGAAATCCTAATACAAAAATTTAACCATTAATAAAGCTAATGTTACTTTTTGAAGATTGGTAACAAAAATCATGGCTGAAGTTCCCTTTTAGATTGAGATTTTATGTATGGCTCTCTATTAGGACCTATGACCAATGTGCATTAAGGTTAAAGACTTTATAAAACCACAAGGAGGCAGACCACACACACCTTCCACAATCTGTCCCAGAAGCCACATCGAATGAGCTCTCACTGGAATATCAACACTTCCGTTTAACATACAATAAGTAAAAAATTCAGTGATTTAATAAGACAGTGGCCTATTTGTTACCTTTAAGGTTCAGTATCATCGTCAGCAGGAGGCGCTGCCATGGCAGAAGTTTCATCCCACACAATGCTCAAAAACATGTCCAAACAAAAATGAGGAACCGCTCAAAAACAGGTTGACAGTGTGTTTAATGATTTATTGTAACAAGGTTGTTTTTACAATCATAATTAATACATTATAACCTGACCACACCTGTTTAAGTTCAACCCCATTTCGACCCACCTGTTTCAGTCCAACCCCATTTTAAAAGATAGTGGCCTACTTACCCAGCCCATTTCACTCACTGAGGGTATCGCTGCATGAGTGATGTGAAGTAGGGCTGAGCAAACGGACCGGCCGGACCGGACCGACCGACAAAACCGACCGGACCGAGACCGACCGGACCGGACCGACCACATTCGGTCCGGTCCTCGGTCTAAGCTTTTTGCCAAATTCGGTCTCGGTCCGGTCGGTCCGGTCCGGTCCGGTCCGGACCGACCAAAAACCCGAAAAAACTTGCCTAATTGGACCGGACCGACCGAAGACCGACCGGACCGAGACCGGACCGAGACCGGACCGACCATATTCGGTCCGGTCTCGGTCTATGGTTTTCCGGTTCTCGGTCTTCGGTCCGGTCCGGTCTTGGCCGGTCCGGTCCGGTTTCCGACCGATGATCACCCCTAATGTGAAGTACATCAGTAACAGCAACAAAGTTTCCATCTGCATATAGAATCATGCCATTATTCATCACATGAATCAATCCTCAAAATTGGTGTATGTTTAAGAGGAAAGACAATTTACAGATTACAATAGATACTAAAACACCAACGAACAAAATAAGTAAATGAGTAAAACATAAAAAATGCAGAAATTTAACCCACAAAGTGCTCTTGGAGAGATGATAGCCTATCAAAAGAAATTCACGAACCATTGGCTCTTGCAGGCTTGCAGCAAGCTGGCACAAATCTGATACCTTAGACATCATTCGAATAATTGAGGTAAGTTTTTAGAGTATACTAATAATACATTTCTTTCATTTGATCTAATATACAAATAAATCAGTCGCTCTCGAAGTGTTTCAACAAATGAGCTGGAACCTGCATAATGAGTATACTAATAATACATTTCTTTCATTTGGAAGATTAGATTAGCGATGTTCCCCAATGCCTTCAATAGCAGCTTCTATGGTTTTCCCCATTTCAGCAGCTCTGTCCATTAGCGCAATTGCATCATATTAACATGTTGAAATATCAAGAATAGCTACAACCTCTCCATTTTTGACAATGAAGTGTCTGAATTTTCGTGCAGGACAAACTAATTTAATTGAAATTTGAAAGGAAACAAAGCTTTGTAAATGCCACTGTGCTCTCGAAATTGATACAAACTTTGTACGATTTCGTGTAATGCTTATCCAAAGTTACAAAAATGGGGTTCTTTGTCATAACTGCCGAGATAGGAGTGCTTGTTTGAAATTGAACTGCACCTGATACCAGAACCCGTTGATGTCCCTGTCCCCTGAAGCTTTCGATGTTAAGATCGGTATTCTCGTTTCTAAATTCTGCACGTAATTGAAAGAAACTGGACAGACATCCAGATTATCATCTTTATAGACAAGGATAAGGACCAGAAAAAAGGAGTTTGATGCCCTTTTCAATGATGATTGGGACGTGAGCTCTCCGAGCTTGGCTCGTGATATTGAGAAATCCGAGTGTCTGTATGAATTCACATCTGGCAAGGCTAGGTTTCTTTTGAACATCTATCAAGTATCAACAAACGAGCTATTATTTTCACGCTTGTCTGATACAAGTCAAACATCATTGTAAAAAATAATATCATACTCAAAATGTTTAGATGATTCTATATTTCCGTAAGTGGATAATAGATTGTTCTACCAAAATAGACGTAATGAGCACTTGAGAAGACTAAAAAAGTAGTGTATATTTGAGCCTTTGATAGATGTAATATACCACCAAGGCACCAAACTCATACCCTAAAACAACAGTTATACACCTTAACTATCCACTGAATCATGACAAAAGTGTTAAACATGGTGTTTTTCTTTTATCTTCTAGAGTGCAACCTCCTCGTTGGCTTCATGATATCCCTCATGTTCCACCTATAGTAGAACAAATACACGTGAGTGGCAAATTTGCACCCACTTTAACCTAGTATAGATTATCTTTTAAGTTCATGTACTTGTTAAAATATATTTACAAGTTAGTTGCATGTTTACCTCTCTAATGTGCACGTCCATTCGGCTCTCAATTTTATCAAAAACAACTTGCTTTTTCAAATTTGAGTGTCTAGGCTATGATGTTTCTACGATATGAGTTCTCCACTCTCCTGTATCTAATGTATTCTTATTTAAGGATGTCCTTTTGTCCCTTTTAAGCCAAAGGTTATGATATTTATAAATGTTCCTATGACAAACAAGGGTGAGCCTGACTACAATACGTACCAGTATTTTACATGTAAAGTGAGATTACCTAAAGATGCGATTTTACAATATATGGACTCTTTTGCACCTTTTTGTTATCTTATGCTTAAATTTATATGTGCATTTATTTTACAGGAATGGCTTGGACTTAATACATGGTGCGAAAGAGAAGGTACGTGTATTAAGGTCCAAGTCATTCCTTTAAAATAAATGCACATATAAATTTAAGCATAAGATAACAAAAAGGAGCAAAAGAGTCCATATATTGTAAAATCACATCTTTACCGTTTTAGATAATCCCACTTTACTTGTAAAATATTGGTACGTGTTGTAGTCCGGCTCACCCTAGTTTGTCACAGGAACATCCATGAGATCACAACTTTTAGCTGAAAAGGGACAAAAGGATATCTTTAAATAAGAATACATTAGATACAAATTAAACAGGAGAAAAGAGAACTCATACCGTAGAAACATCATAACCTATGCACTCAGATTAGAAAAGGCAAGTTGTTTTTGATACAATTGAGAGGCGGATAAACCTGAACATTAGAAAAGTTAAGAGATAACTAACTTCTAAGTATATTTTAACAGGTACTTGAGCTTCAAAGATAATCTATAGTAGATTAAAGTGGGTGCAAATTTGCCGCTCACATGTACATCTGTTCTACTATAGGTGGAACAGTTTCGATATCATGAAGCCGTCCATGAGGCTGCACTCTAGAAGATAAAGGAAAAACACAATGCTTTAACACTTTTTTTTTTAGGATTTAGTAGATATAACTATTGTTTTGGGCTATGAGTTGGTGCCTTTGTAGTATAGTATAGTACATCTATCTAAGGCCCAAATTTACACTACTTTTTGAGTCATCTCAAATGCTCATCAAGTTTATTTTGACAGGACGATCTATTATCACGCTTACGGAAATATAGCATTATCTATCTAAGGCCCAAATTTCAAGTACGATATTATTTTTTACAATGATGTTTGGCTTCAGACAAGTGTGAAAATAATAACTCGTTTGTTGATACTTAATAGAAGTTCACAAAAACCCTAGCCTTGCTATATGTGAATTCGTACAAGCACTCAGATTTCTCAATATGATGAGCCAAGGTCGGAGAGCTTACGTCCCAATCATCATGGAAAAGGACATCAAACACCATTCTATGGTCTCTATCTGTGTCTATAAAGATTATCTAGATGTCTATCCGGTTTCTTCTAATTATGTGCAGAACGTCACTTGGTTACAGAATCGCGAAATGCAGCATAAAAGAAAAGCACCTAAAAAAAGTAGAATACATAATGATTCACTATTTACTTCCACTCACAAATATACTAGTACGCGATGAGTTGAGACTTTTATCTTTTGAGAAAAAAAAAACTTAATTTATTAAATGACCATACAATTGGGAGGGCGGAAGAAGTGAACAAAAGAAGTAAACTAAGACCTGATCTTCAAGATGAAGTATCAATTAAAAAAAGTGAAGATGAAACCCTAGATCTAAAAGCCAATACGATTTCTAAAGCAAAAATCAAAACCTTAGATCCAAAATGGTGGTTGATGGAAGATGGAAGTAGGATGTGGTGGCGTGCGTTCAAGATGGGGCAGGAACAGATGGTGGGTAGTTGATATGGGGTTGAATGGAGAATGGAAAATAAAAGTAATAGGACAAAGAGAGATGACTAGGTAGTTAGCCAAATAATAGATAAATAAGAGGGAAGATTTTGGAGTTTTGAATTTTGGGGAAAATTGTCAGCGGAAAGAATGAGAGTGACAAGCAAAAATGTTTTTGGTTATAAAAAAACTCAATTACTAAAGCCATATTGACACTCTTTTTACAAGAACATATCGTATTTATATATTTTACCAAAGTGAATCAAAAGTTCATTTACACACTGACAAGCACGTTTCAAGGCATGCAGATGCCCTCCCATGTGCCAGATTTTAATATCGTAGAGTATCATTGAATACCTAACCACTTACACATCAATTCAAATTACTTATTCACTTATTGTTAGCAGGAAGAATGAGGGTGAAAAGCAAAAATGTTTTTCGGTATAAAAAACACAATTACTAAAACCATATTGACACTCTCTTTACAAGAACAAGTCATATTTATTTATTTTACCAAAGTGAATCAAAAGTACATTTACACATTGACAAGCGCGTTTCAAGGCATGCGCACGCCCTCCCATCTGCCGGATTTTAATATAGTAGGATATCGTTGACTACCTAACCACTTACACATCAATTCAAATTACTTATTCACTTCATTGTTTTTGGTAGAATATCGTAGTAATATGTTGTACTAAAAAATAAATATACCAACCTTACCACTTACACACCATCAATTCAAAGCATCTTCCTCATTTAATAAAGCCAACTACCAAATGACCTCATCTCCTATAATTATATCATTTTATTATGTTGTACTAAAAAGTAAATATACCAACCTAACCACTTACACACCATCAATTCAAACCATCTTCCTCATTTAATCAAGCCAACAACCAAATGACCTCATCTCCTATAGTTATTTCATTTTACCATCACCATCACCAAAAAATAACTTTAAGTTACCAACCAAGAAAACATCTCTTTCTCCTAATCTACCAAATCACCTACGTAGTACTACTTTTCAGTCACCTGCAAGGTCGCACGTGTTAAAAGTTTATTTTGGTAAAAGAATATACGCGACGTTCATATTTGTAAAGTAGTAGTATAAATGGCTCATTTAAAACAAATTCTATAAAAAAATATCTATATTTTTTATGAGCTTCACATATTTTATAATGTTGTTTATGATAACTAGTTAAAATTAGTAATAGGGATTCTCTAACAAATGCTTTTAGGGCACCATTTATGGTGCATTAGTTCATCCCAAACTTTTCTTTTAAATTCAAAAAATGCATTTAATACACATTAATTGATTTTATAATTTACTTTAATTAGTTCTTATTTTGTAATTAATAAACTTAAAGTTTCTTTGTGTAATCATCTAAGCTAGTGCCTTTAGGGCACTTGTTAAACAAACCCAAATTAATATGTATAGATTATGTCAAACAAATTTGTTGGGAATTAAATAATCAGAAGAATCAGTATAAAGACTTAAGGAAATACATCAAATATGTTTCTGCTGATAAAGCACAAAGCATGTTTCCGCTGATGGATTCTGCTGAAGAACGTTTTCTACTGATAGTGTTTCTGTTGATGGATTCTGCTGATGCTACTATGACTCATACAGACAGCTGTGTAGATAAGTACGACTTATTCTACTGACTCATATACAAGAAAAATATCTTTGTTGTAGTCATCAAATTGAACACTCCAAATGAGTTGTAATCCTAGATACATGTTGTATCTTAATGACTAACATGATAAGTCATCAACTAGCTAGAATGAAGCTTAGTCATAAGCTAGTATTTAAGATGAGTCATATAGATTGTAAAAGATCTTTCCTTGGACTATAAAAGGAAGATCTTAGATATGTCTTATGTGTGCGTGTGATAGATATAGACATATACATAGTGAAAAACATTAGAACAAAACACAAGATTCAAGGTCTTTGTAACCCTAGTGATAGTGAAGATCACTCGTATTATTCTGAATAATATTGAATCATTTGGTGAAATACTTTCATTATTCTTTGTTAAATAAACACAAGCATCACAGTTCCATTTCCAATAAACATTCTAAGTGTGGTTAAGTAGATTCCGCATACTTAATCATATTCACTCAAAGTATCATATTTACACATTAAAAGGTCCAACACCCATAGTGTGTGATCAAATCAAGTGATCCTCTCAGTTGGTATCAGAGCTTCCAGGTTGATACTTTTGATTTAGAAGAAGAAGAAATGGATACAGAATCTATTCAAACAAATGTTGCTGCAAAGTTGCCGGTTCTCAAACAGAATGAGTTTGAATTGTGGAGGTTAAGAATAGAACAGTTTTTCCAGGTGCAGGATTACACTCTCTGGGAAATCATTGAAGATGGAAACTCTTTCAAACCCACAACTACTTTATCAACAGTTGAAGGTAGGGAAATTTCAGTTGTTCAAACTATCCCTACAACTGCTGATGAAAGAATAAAGAAGAAGAATGACCTCAAGGCCAGAAGCATGCTGATGATGACCATTCCAAATGATCAACTTATAAACTTCAGCAAATTCAAGGATGCCAAGTCATTATTTGAGGCAATTGTTGCAAGGTATGAAGGGAATGAAGCTACAAAGAAGACCCAGAAAACCCTTCTCAAGCAGCAGTTTGAAAATTTCTCATCAACCATGAATGAATCTCTTGACCACATGTTTACAAGGCTACAGAAAATTGTGAGTCAACTTGCTGTTCTTGGGGTTGATATACCTCAAGAAGATTTAAACTCAAAATTTCTGAGAAGCTTACCAGAAGAGTGGGCTATGCATGTTGTTGTCTGGAAGAATAAACAAGACATAGACACTATGGATCTTATGGATTTGTATAGCAACTTTAAAATTGTGGAACAAGAAGTAAAGAAAACTGGTGTATCTAGTTCATATACTGGGAACATGGCTTTTAAGTCATCTCCTAGTATCTCAAACCCAGTTAAAGATGAAAAGGTTGATAGTGAAGCTGGTGCTGCTAGTTCATCAAGCAGTACCTTTGGTATATTGAATGAAAAGGCTTGTTGTGCCTTTTTCACAAGCCAGAATAATGGGTCCATGCTTACTCATGAAGATCTCTTAGAAATCAATGATGGTGATTTAGAAGAGATGGACCTAAAATGGCAAATTTCTCTTCTTAGCATGAAAGCTAAGAAATTCTATCAGAGGACGGGGAAGAAACTCACCATCAGCAGCAATGATACTGCTGGTTTTGACAAGTCAAAGATAGAATGCTATAACTGTCATATGTTGGGGCACTTCTCAAGAGAATGCAGAAGGCCAAGGCAGCAAGATAGCAAGAACAGAGGTTTTGGAAGCAAGTCCAAGACAGGGGAATCAACCAATCCAAAGGCTATGGTAGCCATTGATGGATTAGGATTTGATTAGAGCTTTACAGCTGATGAAGAAGAAGAAGCTTCTCCTCAGACAGCTCTTATGGCTTTCACCACAGAGGTACAACCTGATAAAGTTTGTTCAAATAATTGTTCTGCTCTTAAAAGTTTAGAAACCTTAACCAAAAGTTATGAGAATCAAAGGAAAGAATTAATTGATACAGCTCATAGCTTAACAAATCATAAAAGAGGTATAGCTACTCTAGAGGAACAAGTCATACATTTTAGAACAAATGAATCTACCTTTACTGATGTCAAAATTCTTCTTGAAAGAGAAATAATGTTTAAAGATAATGACATTAATAACTTGAAAGCTGAAGTAGATAGGCTTAGTAAGGCTAAAGAGAATATTCAAATGAGTGTAGAAACACTAGATTATGCATCTAAGGGTGTGACTAACTTAATTGAATGTCAAGTAATTAATAAAGCTAAGTCTGGTGTTGGATACAAATCTGTTCCTCTACCATATAGAGGTATTCCTTCACCCCCAGGAATTGACCTAGAACACACAGGATTACCTGAATTTCAACTACCTGAATTCAAATATGGAGTTCAACCAAAGACTAATATAGTTGATAATGAACCTTTGAAAGAAAGTGAAAGTTTAAGTAAAACTTCACTTCCTAAGGACAAGGTGTGTTCTTGTAGAAAGTCAGATGGTCCAATCATTGAGGACTCAACATCTGATAATAAAAGGATAAAACAGGTTATGTCTAAACCTGAAGTGGTTAAGAAAGCAAGAACAAGAGTTCTTAAGATAGTCAAACACAATACTGATAGGCCTAAGACCAATGAAAAACATGTTAGGCAACCAGTAAGATATTGTGAACAATATAGAACCATAAACAAGCCTAGAGGTAACCAAAGGAATTGGTATAGCCTCAAGTCTCTCCAACACAGAGATAACAAAGTTTGTTACACATGTGGTAGTTTTGACCATCTTGCAGCTTTCTGTAATCAATGGGTATATGGGTATACAAATAATAGAGTGAACTACAAAAGGCAAACACCTAAATCTCATTTTCACTCTAATTCTAAAAGATCAAAACCCAAAACAGTCACAAAAGCAGTTCCTGCTGATAGAGCAAAAACTGTTCCTGCTGAAAGGAAAATAGTTTCTGCTGAAATACCATATATGACTGTTTACCTAAAATCAACAATTAAGGGTGCAAAAACAACTTTCAAACACGCATCTAATATTGTTCAAAGGCCCATTCAAACAAAAGCAGTGGTCCAAAAACAAGTTTGGAGACCAAAGGATACAACTGCAAAGCCATCAGTTTCTGCTGATAGCCAAACAGTTCATATCACTGCTAAGGGAAACAGGGCAAATGCTGTTAAGGCATCAGCATGTTGGATTCTTAAATCCAATGTTGCATCAACAATTCTCAAAAGATTACATCCCATTGATGCAAGAGGCGGATCCAAGTCAGAAATGGTTTGGATCCCAAAACAAAACTAATTCCTTTATTTATGTGCAGGGACATTCATCAGCAGATACTGAAGATCAAGGATTCTCAGATAGTGGATGTTCAAGGCACATGACAGGCAACAAGTCTTATCTCTCAAATTTTCAATCAGTAGATGGAAGCTATGTTACCTTTGGAGGAGGAATTGGAGGAAAAATTACTGGTAAAGGTACTATTAAAACCGGTAAACTAGATTTTGAAGATGTATACTATGTGCAAGAGCTTAAGTATAATCTTTTTAGTGTCTCACAAATGTGTGACAAAAACAACAAAGTTCTCTTTACTGACACTGAATGTCTTGTATTTTCTTCTGATTTTAAGATGCCTGATGAAAGTCAAGCACTTCTTAGAATTCCAAGAAAAGGCAACATGTACAGTGTTGATATGAAGAAAATTGTTCCAAAAGATTCTCTTACTTGTCTTATTGCTAAGGCCACATTGGATGAATCTATGAAATGGCATAGGAGGCTTGGTCATATTAACTTCAAAACCATAAATAAGATTGTCAAAAATGGTTTGGTAAGAGGTTTACCTCAAAAACGATTTGAAAATGATCAAACATGCATTGCTTGTCTTAAAGGCAAACAACATAAAGCCACTTGTAAGCCCAAAATTTTTAACTCTATCAATCAATCATTGTTTATGCTGCATATGGACTTATTTGGTCCTACAAATGTTAGAAGTTTGTTGCATAAGAGATATTGTCTAGTTATTACTGATGACTTTAGTAGATTTACATGGGTATTCTTTTTAGGAACTAAGGATGAGACTTCTAGCATCCTTAAGACCTTCATTACAGAGATAGAAAACCTAGTAAGCAAAAGAGTAAAAGTCATTAGATGTGATAATGGGACAGAATTTAAGAATAGAGTTATGGATGATTTCTGCAAAGAAAAAGGTATTAAAAGAGAATTTAGTGTTGCAAGAACTCCACAACAGAATGGAGTTGCTGAAAGGAAAAATAGAACACTAATAGAAGCTGCTAGAACTATGTTAGCTGACTCTAAGTTGCCTATAACTTTTTGGGCAGAAGCAGTCAACACTGCTTGCTATGTTCAAAATAGAGTTTTAGTTGTAAAACCTCACAATAAGACATCATATGAACTTTTTAGAGGTAGAACTCCTGAAATAGGATTTCTTAGACCTTTTGGATGTCATGTGACAATTCTAAATACCTTAGACCATCTTGGAAAGTTTGATGGAAAAGCAGATGAAGGATTCTTAGTTGGATATTCTATCAATAGCAAAGCATTCAGAGTATACAACATGAGAACTAGAAGAGTAGAGGAAAATCTACATGTGAAGTTTTTTGGAAAATAAAACCAATGTAGAAGGTCAAGGTCCCAAATGGCTATTTGATCTTGAATCTCTATCCAAATCAATGAATTATGTGCCTTTTGTTGCAGAATCTAATGAATTTTCAGGTTCACAAACTGCTGATGCAACAAATGGAGAAGGTTTAGAGAAGGAGACAGATCAAGATTATGTGATAATGCCAATATGGACAAATACAAGTGTGGATTCAACTTCAATATATGGTGAATCTTCTTCTGGAAATTCTAAAGAAGATATTGAAGATGAATACAAGGAAGAAAGAACTAAGGAACAAGAGTTTCAAGTCAGAAGTAACACTGCTGTTTCTGCTGATAAGCAAATCGTTCCCGCTGATGAGCAAAATGTTTCTGTTGATAGACCATCAGAAGAAACACAAGCAGATCTCTCAGACAATGAGGTGGATTTCAACAACCTTCCACCTGATTATCAAGTTCTTTCTACTCCACACTCAAGGATTCACAAAGTCCACTCCCTGGACAATGTAATTGGAGATGTACAATCAGGAGTGAAGACAAGACAACAATTGATGTCTTCATATCAACAAGGGCTTCTTGATGCCCTTTATGCTTCAAAATAACATGAGTTTTCAAACTCTTGTTTATTTGTATGTTTTCTCTCACAAGATGAACCAACGAATATTCATAAAGCCCTAGAGAATTCAAGCTGGTTGGAGGCTATGCAAGAGGAGCTTCTTCAGTTTAAGATTCAAAAGGTATGGGTGCTAGTTGATTTACCAAGTGGTGTAAGGGTAATTGGCACTAGATGGGTTTTTAGGAATAAAAGGGATGAAAGGGGCATAGTGATAAGAAATAAAGCTAGATTAGTAG
Organism: Artemisia argyi; assembly: GCA_030686995.1. Lineage (NCBI taxonomy): Eukaryota > Viridiplantae > Streptophyta > Magnoliopsida > Asterales > Asteraceae > Artemisia > Artemisia argyi. The sequence goes on along the minus strand of JARVZY010010251.1, from coordinate 2,177 downwards.
CTCAAGGGTACACACAAGAAGAAGGGATAGACTATGAAGAAGTTTTTGCTCCAGTAGCAAGGATTGAAGCCATTAGACTCTTTTTGGCTTATGCTTCATTTATGGGATTCACAGTTTATCAAATGGATGTCAAGAGTGCTTTCTTATATGGTACTATTGAAGAGGAGGTGTATGTCTCACAACCTCCTGGTTTTGTTGATCCTGACTATCCAGACAAAGTGTACAAGGTTGTTAAAGCTCTATATGGCCTACATCAGGCACCAAGAGCTTGGTATGAAACACTGGCTTCCTACTTAATTTCAAATGGATTTCAAAGAGGCAAGATAGATCAGACACTTTTCACCAAGAAGCATAAGAAGGATCTTTTGCTAGTTCAAGTGTATGTGGATGATATCATCTTTGGATCTACAAGGAAGGAGATGTGTTTGGAGTTTGAGAAGCTTATGCACAATAAGTTTCAGATGAGTTACATGGGGGAACTTACATTCTTTTTGGGTCTGCATGTTAAACAATCAAGAGAAGGAATCTTTATTAGTCAAGACAAATATGTTGCAGAGATTCTTAGAAAGTTTCAATTTGCTGATTCTAAAACAGCAAGCACACCAATGGATCCTGAGAAGCCACTTCTTAAAGATGTAGAAGGAACTAATGTGGATGTACACACATACAGATCTATGATAGGTTCTTTGATGTATCTCACATCATCAAGACCTGATATCATGTTCTCTGTTTGTGCTTGTGCAAGATATCAAGTAACTCCTAAGGTTTCTCATTTAACAGCAGTCAAGAGAATTTTTAGATATCTCAAGGGTCAACCTAGGTTGGGTCTGTGGTATTCTAAGGAGTCATCTTTTGACTTGGTAGCATACTCAGATAGTGATTATGCTGGTGCTAGCTTGGACAGAAAGTCAACAACTAGAGGATGTCAATTTCTTGGGTGTAGACTTATCTCATGGCAGTGTAAGAAGCAGACAATGGTGGCTACTTCAACAACTGAAGCTGAATATGTAGCTGCTGCAAATTGTTGTGGTCAAGTTCTATGGCTTCAAAACCAACTTCTTGATTATGGGTATAATTTCTTACATACCATTATTCATATTGATAATAGTAGTACAATTTGCATTATTAAAAATCCAGTGCAACATTCTAAAACAAAACACATTGAAATAAGACATCATTTTATTAGAGATTGCAATGAAAAGAAGTTAATTCAAGTAATGAAAATTGCTTCAGAACAAAACTTTGCAGATCTTCTTACAAAAGCTTTTGATGTTGGTAGATTTCAGTACTTGGTAGCAGGTATTGGAATGCTTAATCTTTAAATTTTTCAATATAATGTGTTCTTGTATATAGATTTTGTTAATGCATCTAACTTTGTCATTTAAAAACTACTATTACCAATTTAAAAGTTATTCATACAGTTAGTCCTATGCATAATTCTAATTCAAGACAAGTACTTTGTACTTTGTTCTTTTGGTTTTAGACTAACAATTTCAGGTATGAATGTTTGAGCTGAAAGGCTATTTCAAGTGAAATCTGCTGGTCAAAGCTGCTGATCATTGCTGCTGAAAGCTGATCATTGCTGCTGATCATTTCTACTGATATAATAGGTTCATGATAGAAAAAGTTTGGGACTTTAAAACTCCTTAAAACTTCTTTCTTGAAATCTGATTATGATGTTTCACTTTGAATTGATAAATTAGTTGATCAGTTAATTAACTGATACAACTCACTTTCTATCATTTTATACTTTCAAGTATAATGTGACTAATCTACGGATATCTGATAGAAAGAACAGCGAGCAAAAGTGAATCTAACACTTGTGTTAGAGGTAACAAATGCCACGAGCTGGAAACCCTGTAAAGAAAGCCTTTTGAATAGGTTTATCTATACACAGGCAGTTATTTATAACTGAAAACATTGGTTCTCACACAACCAGAAGTTGCTTTAAACCGAAATTTTGATTAAGTGTTAGTTACCACACTTAATCCTTTCAAAATGGTTAGAAGCAGTATGATTTTTATCATAAAATCATGTTCATACTACTAAGTCAAAAAGTTTCTTAAAAGGATTTTCAAAAGATAACTTTAAAAACCATCAACAGATGGACCATGAGTCAAAAACGTCCATTGAATCACCTCTCATAGGAGTTAACACACCTAGAAGTGATGAGGACA
>JARVZY010010250.1:0-26001 GCA_030686995.1 Artemisia argyi | reverse complement strand
ATGTTTCTAAATATACAGAAAAAGAATCTATATGAAAGTATGAACTGACTTGTGACGCTTATGCTGTTGTGTGATCCTATGCAGATCATATCAAATGACAAGTTCAAAAGTGTGATCCACCGAGTATTTGGCAATGTAGCACTAACAAGAACATCGGTGGCATGTTTTTTTCACGGGGTGGTTACACCGCCGAAAATATATGGGCCTATTGAAAAGGTTATTACAGAAGAATGTCCTCAAATGTTTAGAGAATTTACGGTAATAGATTACATGATGAAGTTTCAGTCGAGGGGACTCGATGAGAAGTCCGGATTGAACTATGTTCGCTTATAGACTAACAAATGGACGAATAAAATCTTTTCATCTACTTACGTCAAAATTTGATGTTTTGATCATTTGATTATGCAAAGACTTAACAGTTGTTTAGTGCACTTTTTATATTTTAACTAATAGATTCTAATTAAAAGTGTGATCCTATACAGATCATATCAAATGTGGCAATATATAGCACTGATAAGAACATCGATGGCATGTTTTTTTCATGGTGTAGTGGAAAAACATAAAGTTGAAAAAAAATTCCTCTCATTATTGCAGGCGGACACCTTGCTAGTTAGGAAAGATCTTAAAAGTAGTATGCAATCTCAACATTTACTTTAAAATTCAAAGTAACCAGTAAACCCAACAAGAAAGAATATGTTCGACCTGTATCGAAAAATCTACCACTTTTTAACCAACCAAAAGAATATTAATCTTAAAAACGTGCAATACGAGGATTTAAAAATCTTTCGGTCTAGTTGTTTTACTATAAAAAGAGACCACAACATTATTAGCTCACTTGCATACCCAAAGCAAGCAAAACAAACACAAGTTCTTGTATTCACTTGACTAAGAATGGCAGGTAAGATATATGTGACGAGAGGCTACTCAACCTACACAAATATTCCAGCTCGTCGAGGTGGTTATGACCACGGGCCTAATAGCCCAGGCAACGAATATATGGTTGAGACCAACACTATTGAGAAGGTTCATGCACCCGCTGCTAGGTTCAAGGAGTTTGATGGTTCACCTTCAAGAGCTGAGTTCTTGAAGGAATATGTACATTCCCCAACCATGTCGAGTAGTCCTAAATATGCCCCAATCAACCATTTTGATGGCCATGGGCCAAACTATGGGCTCAACTATGAGAATGTAAGCCTGCCCAAGTATCAACCACAAAGTAACATCGATGAAGCCCACAACGCAAATCTTTTTGCAAGGCCATCCCATGATTACCCATCCGGTACTAACAAATCATGGCTAAGTGTCGGCCCACCAGCGACACGTCATCCTCTTACAAACCCGACAAACAATATCGATGTAGCTTTGGGGCTTTTGGAAGAATCAGTGTATTATTCACGTGCTGACCCAAGGCGAAGAGGGGTACTTGATGACTACACTCGTGCACAACCACTTGAACCACATAGTCGATACGCAAAGCCTGCCTTTAATGATGTTCGATATAACTTTAATAATACGGGAAGCGCTATTGATAGTCATGAGGCCATGAGGAGGTACCATGGCTCTCTTGTGCCATGACATGTTCAAAAATGATGTTATGACCTTTTTTTATATGGGTGCTAGATGACTTATATCTAACTATCTATCTATCTTTTTTTATGTAACTATCTATGTATCTATCCATGTGGTTTTAAGTTTTAAGCGTGGATTTGAAGCTTTTTATGGGATTTTTTTGTCATAGGTAGTAATATGAAGCATGTACTAGCTAGAAATGGTGTTTTTAATAATATGTTAAAAATATAATGGTATTTGCATATGAGAAAAGTTACATACTCGTGTTAGTTTTATCGATAAGTCAATAATATGTTACTGATGATAAATTACGGGTTTATTCTTACAATTTATAACCATGGATGTGTAATTGGATATCTGTATCTATACTACATATAATGAAATGATGACTTTCCATCCATTAAATGAACTAAGACATTTCAAAAATATAAAATTAAAAAACCCAAAATTAAAAGCCTATTGTACAAGTCAATTAAACATTACAATCATTCTTCTACATTATAGTCAAACTTAGTTTTAAACCTAAAACTAATCTAACAAAAATTAAACCTATTACAGATTTTTGCTAAAAATATAGAATGAACACATTGATAGACAATCGAAATTTTAAATGAGCAACATTCGGCTCAGTTTGTTGTTTTCTGATAGGCTTTCTAAACATACATCTCTCGAAAACGTGAAGATGATTTGGAAATATGAGATAAAATACATATATGTAATATTGCTATGCAAATTAACAAATTTCTATTAAAGGTAATGTTTCTGATAAACATGTTATGCTTCTGATAAACATACTACCATGATATAGACTACAAATAATTATTTCTTACAAAATACGTTTCTCATATATAATCTAAATGTTTACATTCATCACTATCATCAAATCTGAACTTTATCTTTTTTGTCAGCATCATCTTCTTCCCCAATAATTAAATCTAGTACACCTTCTTCAAAACCACAATATTACTTTTGACATTTTGAAAATGGAGTCATGTAAATCGAGTTGCAACTCGAATGTGATGGAAGGTACCAAGGGGTGTCAAAAGAATCTAGAACTAAAACATAATCCATCATCATTCACCACAATCATTTTTATCTTACAACTGATTCTAAAACAAAGCAGAAAAAAGGGAAAAATAAAAGAAGATTGTTCCTTTGTTGTAACTATCTTCAGCCAAGTTTTTGAGGAACGAGAACTGCACGACTCAACGAACAATCCCGAATGCAGCATTAAAGCACGGACTAAAGAGAAAAAACTTATGGGAGCACACAAATAAGAGGATCAAGATGGACAAGTCCATCTTGAAAAACTGACTAAATCAAAAGCAGAATTAACACCATTTTGTGCAGCGATCTTATCCTTTTTTTTTTTTTTTTTTTTTTTTTACAATATCTTTTTCTAATAACCATCTGTGTGTGTTTTATGATTTTGCAATATAGTGAACTGGTTTATTTAAGATTATATGGTAAGACTTATTTAAATAAGAAGAAATTATTAGTAGTTGATGAGAGATAAATAACTTATTCAAGTTTAATAGTATTTAATTTGGAATTTGTGTCGATTTAAATGCAAAATATATAAATGATTAGGCAACTTAATGGGAAGCCACCATTAGCATTGGAAGATACACTATAAATGTTAATTTAATATTACTAATAAGAGCATCCATTGTGAAAAACCTTTTACAAAGGTTTATACAATGATACATTAATAATTTTGAGATCTTTTGACATTATAAACCTACGTTCACTATAGTAAAAATTATATCATAGACAATCCAATATCCTTTCGTAAACCCAATATAGTGGATGCCACAATATGATTTGTTATATTATTATCTAACAACATTAGATGTGCATGCCCAAATATGCATCACATGAATTATTCCAATACAACAATGTATTTTTAAACATATAACTAATATAATAAAAAGTAGAACCAAAGACCCGTGATATATTTTTAAACCTAAAGCTAATCTAACAAAAAGTAAACCCAAAGCCCCGCATGCACGGGGTTCTAAAACTAGTACATATATATACCAAATACAAAACAATCTGCAATGTGTCCTATTCTAATTCAAAGTTGCCCCCGTCTCTTCTATTTGTAGTAAACATCCTTGAACCACTACCTTTCCATTTTGATGATTAAATAAGTTTAAGGTTCACATGAGATCCATTGCTTGGCTCAAAGCACATTATTCCCTACTCTTGGGACTCTATACACGGCTAACACAAGAGCCAAGGCAAGCAATGTTAGATATTTTAGTGTAACTGGATTAACTTGTTTGACCAATTTAGTCATTATAAGATATCATTTAGGTTTGGAGGTGCAGAGTGCACGCCTATTTGAATTTATTATGATCTTAGGGGCGAAACCCCTAAGGGACGGGGGTCCGGGGCAGCCTGGCAGGGTTCAAGTTGTTATGGTAAAAGTTCTTTGGAAAATTAAATTTTCAGAAATTAAAGGACTAATATTGACAACTTTGAAACCCTTGGAAAAACTAAATAAAAGAGCCCTAATCCTGATTTATGAAAGATACGGTTTTTCTCTTTTGGTCAATTTTCTCTGGTTCATGAAATCTCAAACAAAACATTCAAAACGTTCTCAATCTCTGAATTGTATCCGATTGAATAATTCGGGGGAACCACCGAATTGATTCGATTTGAAAGTGTTCACACGCCTTTCAGAGATTCAAACAATATCCGTTTGGGTTCGTTAATTCCGTTTATCCCCTACAAAGATCGAATCAATTATTGAAGATGACGAACCCTGATTCTGTGAAGGATATGATTAATCATATAAACTGATACAATATTTTTATGATAATCATGGCTTGGTCATTTGAATCGTAAATGGTTGATTCTTACAGAGAACTGATATTGGGAAATGCATCAAAAGTTTACACTTGGAATGTTGGAAAGTCTTCAACCAATTACTGTTAAGATGCAATCAGTTTATTCACAACAACCGTCGGTACACATTTTCTATTCCTTTATATTCTATATTTTAAAGTAAGAATTTTGTTACATGATAACATGTGACATGTTTTGCTTTGTTATGTGTCCATTGGTTATTGTACTTATGATATGTAGTCACTGTTTAAATGGTTTCTGGATATTATATGGATGGTTATACGATGAATATAAGCATGCATGACACCTTGGCTAATCACAAATGATAATCGGTGTGCATGGTTCAATTATATGCTTATAAAGTCAGTATGTTTGTTCATGATTTGTTTCATTGAATAATGATAGGCTAGGATTGCCTTGACGTAAAGGATATCGCATAAATTTCATTATATTTATATATGAATTCAATCATGCATATAGACTCTAGAAGGGATAAATTTCTGTGTTTATTTCCATGAAATTTGTTTGTGTTTGCCGATAAATATGAATTGTCGGCATGAGGGCGTTAACCGTTGTTGGCGGTTTGGTTTCCCACAATGCAATTCGCAGAAAGCTTATGGCAGTTTAATGGACAAATATGTAAAGTGTGAATCAACAACATGCATGGGTAAAATTATACTTGCAAGTAAGTAGTTTTATTCATAATTTATTGAACTTTGATGCATGATTATTTGCATGAATCTTACGATGATATGATTAGCATGCGGGTATAATGGAATAATTTTATGTGTCTAATTGAGTGATGATATCTTAAAAGAATTAAGAAATTTGATTAGATGGACATAAAGCAATATGAATTTAATGATCCCATGTATGTTTACCATAGAAATATGAGTTACATGTTATGTTAAAAGCATGCATATGGATTATAAGAAAATATAAATTTTCTTGTTTGTTTTACCAGTAACAATGAATCGGTGTGCAACCAATATGAGCGGTTATTTTCCCGCCATGTAAAAGTCCTGGTTTACTTAACTAATAACAAGTATATTTATTGTAATAAGATATACTTAATTATTGAAAGGATGAGGATTACACATGAAACATGTATTTGCGTAAATAGTAAATTGATGTTTCTGTGTTCAATGATATGGTGGTAATCCATTGATGTGGCGAGCAACCATAAGTTTTGGCGGTTATTTTGACCGGAGATACATGAACATGGACATTGAAATTGTTTATAACTTTATCAATGATCTCCCATGTATTTGATATATATTAATTTTATTGGTTAAAGTTTATGCATGCAAAGGGATCGAAATCTCATCTGGAATATGTCTATACTTGGACTTTTTTTGCTATTCAATATTTGGATAAGAATTGTAACATAGTTGTGAGGGAACACGTGGTTATCGATCGTTTGTTATTAGTTACGACTTACGAGACGTGTTATGATCACAAAAATGAATTCTTATGTATTTATGTATTGAATCGAAAAGTGTTTTGCCTACCAATATAATATTATAAATTGTTATAATGGATGTATACAATTGTTGATTTATTGGGAGTGATTATCACTTGGTACTTGGTAGAGAAACGCAAATCAGGCAATACTATTCTTATGACACAAATTTGAAGTTTCAAAGTATGTGTATTGTTATCATACCAACAATAAGAAACTTGATCACGTATGGTCTCAATATTCTTGTTGGGTCCACGAGCAATTTTGTGTGTTTTGTCGTTTGCTTGGAAAATAATAAGTACTTCGGTACTTGACTAAAACCATGGATTTTGGTTTTGGGGATGCTTCAACATGGAAATGATAACATGATGATGCAAGTTGTATAGTTCATGATGAAAAAGACCATGGCAGGATTTTCACAATTTGGTATTAATGTAGTATCTTGGATCAAAGATACAAATTTCTACAACATATGAACTATAAATGGCATCATGATTGATTACTTTAGCTTCTTGTTCATTAGAAGCGGAATGGTTAAAGGACTTAATTATAAACATTGTGTTATGTTTAAAAGTCAATGTTACCATGTTTAATGCTTGTTATAGCAAAAGATATCAATAGCATACCACTTGACAAAGTGGTTTGCAAGAGACTTAGTGCACGAAGTCAGAATAGAGATGAAATTAAAGTCCATTTAAAATCTTTAATGGTAAGACACCCAATTCCCTTCTAATACAATGTTAGAAGCTGAATTCAATGCGGAAAGCTCACACTTAGAGATTGGAACACATGTTATGTTATCCCAAGGTATCTGTTCGGACCTGCAAGATAAAGAGGTTGAAGTTTATCTTCTTAATAGTTCTTTTGAAAAAGTGCAAGCAGGGCATGATTGAAAGGAACTACCTATATGAGCATGAAGTTTAGCTGCTTCAAGAAGCTTGGACTTGGCTTTGACATGCTTATGAAGGATAAGGACATAGGCTAGTAAAACATGTGTCAAGATAGAACTACTATGTATGTAAACTTTTGTGTACATTATCTTCGTGTATTCAAAATGAATTCCCAGGGTTCAATCCTTAGCGACACCCTGGTATTCGAATATTCGGAATGTGTAATGTACTAATGTGAAATTCAATCGTCACGACATTTCATTTATGCAAAAGTTTGATTGTTTGAGATCACTTGTTTTAGTTAATCAAGGATTGTACTAAAATGGGGGAGGATTGTTGGATATTTTAGTGTAATTGGATTAACTTGTTTGACCAATTTAGTCATAATAAGATATCATTTAGGTTTAGAGGTGCGGAGTGCACGCCTATTTGAATTTATTATGATTTTAGGGGCGAAACCCCTAAGGGACGGGGGTCCGGGGTAGCCTGGCAGGGTTCAATTGTTGGATATTTTAGTGTAATTGGATTAACTTATTTGACCAATTTAGTCATAATAAGATATCATTTAGGTTTGGAGGTGCGGAGTGCACGCCTATTTGAATTTATTATGATCTTAGGGGCGAAACCCCTAAGGGACGGGGGTCCGGGGCAGCCTGGCAGGGTTCAAGTTGTTATGTTAAAAGTTCTTTGGAAAATTAAATTTTCAAAAATTAAGTGACTAATATTGACAACTTTGAAACCCTTGGAAAAACTAAATAAAAGAGCCCTAATCCTGATTTATGAAAGATACGGTTTTTCTCTTTTGGTCAATTTTCTCTGGTTCATGAAATCTCAAACAAAACATTCAAAACATTCTCAATCTCTGAATTGTATCCGATTGAATAATTCGGGGGAACCACCGAATTGATTCAATCTGAAAGTGTTCACACGCCTTTCAGAGATTCAAACAATATCCGTTTGGGTTCGTTAATTCCGTTTATCCCTTACAAGCAACACCCACTTTTGGTCATATTCTCACTATAGCATAAGAAATGAGATGTGAAGTTAACCTAAAATGCATTTATAAATAGATATACACCTAACACTTGACATTGCATCCAAAAACAAAACACCAACACCACTCTTGCTCTCTCTATTAATTCGACCAGCAACAGCACAAGAAAAGGGTTCAAAATATTTTGGGCCTTTCAAGTTGACAAGACCGTTTAGAAAACCCAAATTTCGGGCAAAGACTTTTGTGTCCAAAACCATAACCATACCGACTTGAAAATTAATGAGGCCTTAAAATATGTAAAGTAGATATAATAACTTGAGTTTAGCAATTTGAAACACGTAAAACGGGCCATTTTTGTAAGAAATACGAACCTGCGAACCAAACACGTTTCTGTCCAAATTTTTCTGTACAACACCCCCTTTATTGACCCAAATGATCTTGAAAATAGGTCCTAAAGATCGTTTGCCATCATATTTTGAGACTAGATTTTATTAGCTTGGTTTCAAGACTTGAATGAGTGAATACGGGCTTATAACGAAGAAATTATGGACTTTTGAAGTTACGATATACTTATATATACTTTTGAACCTTACAAACTTAATAAATAAATTCTATAACTTTCGTTTATTTCGTTTTGAGTCATAAAACCTCATTGCAAGTGTATAAGAACCATTTTGCATTTAAAAACTCATATGCATATAATACATATTATGTTTTCTCAAACGGCTTAACTAATTAGGTCGCGGTTAAGACTCTCGGGTTACGTAGCAAGCTTGTGCATTTGTTTCGTTATCGTTGCGATATCTTGTGGAGGTGAGTTCTCGTAGCCCCACTTTTTAATATGTTTTCCCTTGGGGTGGAAATGGTACTCAATGCTTTTCTAATATTTATATGCTATGAACTACTATTTTACATGATTTTGGACATATATAAGTGATGACGCAATTATATGCTATGAAATGTTCTGTTTTGTGAGTTCATGACTGCGCCACTGTTAACTCTCTGTTGAGAGCCCACAAGTTGTGTAACACCTTCATTTTTCACTGATCGCAGCGGATTAAGTGTTTGGGGTATTACTTCATAGAATCACAGTTATAGTAATAGAAAACGACTCGAAAAGAGACGTTATGAAATTTTAGTTATCATTCATAATTTTCAGAGTATTAATTATAAAAGATATACTTTTATTTTTGATGAGGTCCCAAAAATCTAGGAGTTAGGTTATATTTGAATGATAACCTTGAAAAGTCCTCCGAGTTCAGTACCTCCTTCCGTCATGGCTCCATAGAAATACATGCTTAAAAAGTCAACACTAAGTGTTGAGTGAGAATCATAGGTTTAGGGGTTAGTGAATACAAGTTCCCTGGGTTCAGTTGTTACACCCATCTGGGAAAGTGTCAGTTATGTGATAATTTTGATGCATGCACAATTATCAGGAGTGAGGTATGTTGCACTAAGCTCATGAATCACACCTTAACAATCCGGGTCATGTGGGCTGCAGACCCAACATGAGGGAATGGGAAGGATAACTTGCCAAAGTTATTCCTTCAGTGGATTCAAATATAGTACTTATTGGTACCACCTAGTGGGGTGTTAATACTAACGGGAGTTGTCAAACTCCAATAGATCTATCAACTATATTCGCGTTTGCGTTGGTAAAATATCCTAAACGATTAGATTCATGAATTTTAGTTATGTAGTGGTGGCAGTTAGTTTACTCGTGCAACAACGAAAGAAAAAGACTTGTATTCGGTTTTAGTAAAACATTTAGCATGTATCCCCCTCACAGGGTTTTGTAAAGCATTTAAAGTAAAAGGATTTTAAAAAGATGTGAGGCTATGAAAACTCACCTGTGCTTAGAGTAATCTAGGTGATGCAAATAGTGACTCGGAAACTAGACCGCCTTACTCACGTATCCTAGTGTGTTGTTGGTTTTGGATGTATGTCAAGCTTTAGTTATCTTGTTTATGTTTCTTAAGTTATTGTTTTTAGATTTGTTAATGTTTTAGATATAACATAACACCGTTCAGACCATTGTAATTCAGAAGTATATGACTCCACACATGAAACTCCCTACTATTATATTATGTTATCAACATAATACCGTTCTGGCCATCATAATTCAGAAGTTAATACTTCTCACACAAAGCTCCCTATTATGTTCGCTTATAGAATAACTTATGTTCGCTTATAGAATAACAAATGGACGAATAAAATCTTTTCGTCTAATGTCAAAATTTGATGTTTTGATGTACTTTGGAGTTTGATCATTTGATTATGCAAAGACTTAACAGTTGTTTAGTGCACTTTTTATTTTTTTAACTAATAGATTCTGTTTAAAAGTGTGATCCTATACAGATCATATCAAATGTGGCAATATAGCACTGATAAGTCATAAGAACATCGATGGCATGTTTTTTTCATGGTGTAGTGGAAAAGCATAAAGTTGAAAAAAAATTCCTCTCATTATTATAGGCGGACACCTTGCTAGTTAGGAAAGATCTTAAAAGTAGTATGCAATCTCAATATTTACTTTAAAATTCAAAGTAAGCAGTAAACCCAACAAGAAAGAATATGTTCGACCTGTATCGAAAAATCTACCACTCAAATTCATTTCTTTAAACCAACCAAAAGAATATTAATCTTAAAAACGTGCAACACGAGGATTTAAAAATCTTTCGGTCTAGTTGTTTTACTATAAAAAGACCACAACGTTATTAGCTCACTTGCATACCCAAAGCAAGCAAAATAAACACGAGTTCTTGTATTCACTTGACTAAGAATGGCAGGTAAGATATATGTGACGAGAGGCTACTCAACCTACACAAATATTCCAGCTCGTCGAGGTGGTTATGACCAGGGGCCTAATAGCCCAGGCAACGAATATATGGTTGAGACCAACACCATTGAGAAGGTTCATGCACCGGCTGCTAGGTTCAAGGAGTTTGATGGTTTGAAGGAATATGTACATTCCCCAACCAGGTCGAGTAGTCCTAAATATGCCCCAATCAACCATTTTGATGGCCATGGGCCAAACTATGGGCTCAACTACGATAACGTAAGCCCGCCCAAATATCAACTACAAAGTACCATCGATGAAGCCCACAACGCAAATATTTTTGCAAGGCCATCCCATGATTACCCATCTGGTACTAACAAATCATGGCTAAGTGTCGGCCCACCAGCGACACATCATCCTCTTACAAACCCGACAAACAATATCGATGAAGCTTTGGGGCTTTTGGAAGAATCAGTGTATTATTCACATGCTGACCCAAGGCGAAGAGGGGTACTTGATGACTACACTCGTGCACAAGCACTTGAACCACATAGTCGATACGCAAAGCCTGTCTTTAATGATGTTCGATATACCTTTAATAATACGGGAAGCGCTATTGATAGTCATGAGGCCATGAGGAGGTACCGTGGCTCTCTTGTGCCATGACAAGTTCAAAAATGATGCTATGACCTTTTTTTAATATGGGTGCCAGATGACTCATATCTATTTATCTAATTATCTATCTATCTATGTAACTATCTATCTATCAATGTGGTTTTAAGTTTTAAACGTGGGCTTAAAGCTTTTCATGGAATGTTTTTTCATAGGTAGTAACTAGACGAGTACCCGTGTATAGCAACGGGATTTTATAGCGACATATAATTTATCGATAAAAAAAAGTTTATAGGTTATAAATGTAAAATAATAAAAGTTTGAAGATTTGAGAGTTAAACATAATGTTTTGAAACCAGGTTCGACTCGGGTGGTTCAACCGGTTGAACCGTTCCGGTCGATTTAAACCGGGTCAACTTGCTAGGTTGAGTAAAAAACGGGTCAAATTAAACTGGGTCAACCTGCCGGGTTTGAAGCGTCCTGAGTTAAAGTTTGTGTTTTAATTATTTGTATTTAATTTGATATATATGTTTTTAATTTGTTGTAAAATGTGAATAAATCATTATACCTTTAAGTAATGAGATGTTTTAATAAGAGTATTAATTACATTATTTTCTCTCTCATATGACCAAATGTTGAAAACTCAACTTTTCACTTTGACTGTTTTTCCTTTATAAGTAGTATAGATATGAAGCATGTACTCCCTATAAATGGTGTTTTTAATAATATGTTAAAAAAAATGGTATTTCCATATGAGAAAAGTTACATATTCGTATTAGTTTTACCGATAAGTTGATAATATGCTACAGATGATAAATTACGGTTTCATTTTTACGACTTATAACAACGGATGTGTAATTGGAGATTTCTATCGATACTACACATAATAGAAGAATGACTTTCCCTTCATTAAACGTATTAGGAGGTGTTTCTTAAACTAAGTGGTTTAGAATAATGTCTAGATTAAGCACTTATTAAAAGAGAAAAGTTTTTGTAGGTCTCCCCGTTAAGATGAAACAATGATTTGGGCACACTCAATAAGTGGGAAAAAATCACCACTAAGACATTCCAAAAATATAAAACTAAAAAACACAAAATTGAAAGCCTATTGTACAAGTCAGTTAAACACAATAACCATTCGTCTAAATTATAGTCAAAACTAATTTTTGATACTTATCATAAATACCAAAAATTCCTATATTAGAATTGGGAAGTGATCCAATAAGAATAATAATTCAAATGAGAATGGTAAAAAGTAATTTTAGTCACACATTCTAATTTGGGAGGGAAAATTTGAATGAAGATGCATTTTTTGTAAGTGCATCTTGAATGTGTGGCTGTGGTTTCTTCTTATTTTACTTTTTCGATCCTAACTCTATTAGATTTAAGTAACACAAATAATCCCTTTTTTTGGCATCACGTTATTTCCACGGCTTATGGTTAGATCTCCCATCCAAATAATCCACAGCCATGATTAAAAGAACACTTCCTCTCCTCTGGTCCATTTCTATTTCTTTTTTAAATAATTTTGGTCAAATGACAAAATCATTTGACTCGTTTTTATATTTCACACTCAAACTTTAAACGCTCATAACTTTTAAATGATAAACTTTTACAAAAAATCGATTTCATCATAATTTTCAGAATTTAAGTATCTTTAATTTGGTATGCATTTTGATGTATAAACTGCAATTTTTTTTTTTTTTTTTAGATTTTAAGTGGGTTATGATTTTCTTGAAATTTTCAGCATCTTCGGCCTTATTTTTGTCTTACTTAGCGGTTGAATTAAGCAAAACTTCGGTTGTCTTAGAGCTTAGGAATCTCGATGATGATAGGACATGGAAACTCAGTGAACTAGTTATTATGGTTTACAAAATCTCGTTTTGGAGGAAGGAGGAACATCACACAATTCACAAAGGACCGAAAATTGGTTAACTAAGATTGCATGTTGACCGAGATTGTGAGAATCTTGGTCGGGACCACCAATGTAAGTGGAGGATCCTAACATTGAGTGACCGAGATTTGAAGAAGAGGAACCGAAATTTCATACATATTCACCAAAATTCAAACCAAAAACATAATTTTTGCTAGATTTGAACCACAAAACTTTGAAATCATTTGTCTTTAATGTATCTAAAGATGTTTTAACCACAAAACTATAACAAGATCAAATCGAAACCTTTGAAAACCCTTAAGAACTGAACTTCCTAAAAACATGTGTTTTCTTAAAAAAAAAAAACAAGACCAAATCTTCAATTTTTCACATGAATCTTTGTTTCTAATCCGTGAATGACATAAAAGATACTTAAAAAATAGTTTGTGCAACAAAGATTCAAGCTTTATCCGTGAAAAGTTCAAAAAAAAAAAAAAAAAAAAAAAAAAAAAAAAAAAAAAGGTTCGAATTTGCTATAAAAACTCACGAACACTTTTTAAAATCTTTTTAATCTTGTATTTCGAAAAACAAACACTCCACAAATCAAATGTAGACTCTGATACCACGTGTTAGCCAATAAAGATCAAGATTCCACATAGATCGGGCATGTCGAGTCAGGTGAAATACGTGAAATATCGACATAGTTTCTAGAGAGAAAGTAGAGAAATGAAGGAGGAAATATGTATTTCTTATTAATGAATGAAATGAAACACATAAGCTCGCCCTCTTAGTGGAGTCTAGGAGGGTATGTATACTAGTTTACATGCCTAACTATACTATAATTACATTAGTAGTCCTTTGTATAGGCTAACTAGTTAGCTACTACAAATCACGTAACTGACGTCGCTTTTGTAGTTAACAATTGCAAAAGATCATACGTTACAGAAAAAAAAGGTAAAAACTGACTTTCAAAATTACTCATTCGTTCCATATTGAGTGTTCACATTGCAATTTTGATATGTCTCATAATAATTGAAAATAAACTTTAGTGGGTATATATAATATTTGATTGATGGGAATGTAGCTATTGAGATTTTCTAAAACTTTATGCATTATAAAAACAAACACTTAATATGAGACTTAAAGAGTACATTTTAACATTGTTCAAGAATTTAACATTATATTCTTATGGCAACTCACAAATAGTAACTTGTTTTATATTAGGGAGAAAAATAACTCTACTTTTTATCAAACTAGTACTAAAAAAAATGCTAAAGATGATTAGTTACAAAACAAAAAGGAAAATATAAAGTCAAATTATAATAGGGTATAAAATTGGCATTTACAATAGGGGAAACCAAAAAGGTCAAGAACTCAAAACAAAAAAGAAGGGGGAAAAGAAAAGGGGACATGGGAGGTCGGAAAAAACTAAAAAGTGGTCGGAAAAATTGCAATCAAAATACAATCATGCAACATATAAAAATGAGTAAACTACAAATTATGTCCTTAATGTTTGCCATTTTTGCGAGAAATATCCTTAATTTTGAAATTATGCAAGCTGTGTGCCTATCGTTTGGATTATTCGCGAGAAATACCCCTGAGCCGCTACTTTAAATGAAAATTCCCGTTTTTTGCTAACGATCGTTAAATTTTCTCATCAGTGGCCATATGAAATGACTAATTTACCCTCTTGTTCTTCCCCCTTTTATTAGAGTTTTTTAATTTGCAACACCCCCACCCTCTACCACCACACAAACAACACCACTACCCTCCACCACCACACACTTAATGAACATTTACTATAGCATTATGAACATAATTTGCAGTTTACCCCAAATTTAATAAACAACCTACTTACTACTCCATTTACTAATCCCCTATTCCCAGGTATATAATAAATCACTCAGAGTCTCACTTTCTTATCCTTGACCCCTTGCGCCCATGCATTTTCACATTCTCACAAATTGTACTTCATGAACAATTACTTTTACTTCTCTCTGGATTTGTGGCATTAATGTATTGCTGGCTCTCTCATTATGCTATTAGATTGTGATATGTGGGCGTGAGAATGTGAAAATGGAATCAGATCTAGCGATTTACTAATCCCCATAACATGGCACACGCTAGCAACAACAACATGCATGGTCTGTAAATGAATCCCAATGTTACAACAAACTCTCACGTGCAAAACATGTGTCACTCCATGGCACCTCACGTGCCTCTCATCACCTCCATTAACCCTATCCGAAAGGAATTGCCCTGACTGTTCCGATCTCTTTCCTTCTCACACGCCGTCGTTGGATGAAGGTAATTCGCTTGTTGCTGCTGTTCGCGCCATTGAATGTTTTGTCGATTATCTTAACATGACAAGTGTTTGGGATCGCTTATTTGCTTATTTTTCAAGCAGCTAAGCAGCTTTAGGTATTTGAATAGAAAGCTTATTATAGAGTAAATAAGCAGTAATCAGTTTGAAATAAGCAATCCCAAACTGTGATTTGTGATCCTTTGTATGAAATTGTGATTTATGATCCTTTGTGTATTGGTTCGAATGGGTTTTGAAGAACTCGTTCATATATGGGTTTTATTATGTTGGGTTTATGTGTTTACTATATGGTTCATATTTCTATCGGTGGTTCTTGTTAATTTTTATGGTGATAGACGGGTGGTGTTGGTGATTGGTATTGCCGTTGGTGGTTGGTGATGTATACGGTTGAAGATGAAAGAAGAACAAGTGTGTGGTGTTAGAGGGTGGTGGTGGTAATCAAGAGTAAACTGCAAAAAAGCGTCCTTACAAAAAATATACATGTAGTAGTCTAGGGTAAATTAGTCATTTCACATGGCAACTAACGAAAAAATTTAACGATCGTTAGCAAAAAATGGGAATTTGCAACTACAATAGCAGATCAGGGGCATTTCGCGTAAAAAGTCCAAACGTTAGGTACACAACTTGCATAATTTCAAAATTAGAGACATTTCTATAAAAATTATTGGTAATGCTTTTATTTATTTATTTATTTATTTATTTTTATTTTTTTAATACACTAAGAATAATTTTAAGAGTGGTAATTTATTGAGACATTGATGGTAAAATTTGTGAAGGCCAAAAGGCCCAAAACACATATTAGTCTCTTGAATTTAACAAACTTGATCATTACTTTTAACGTTCCAGAATAGTACCCTAAACTTGAAAAATAGAATTTCCACTACTCTATAATATTATTAAGTAACTAACTCAACAAATAATCATTTTTTTTCTTTTTAAAAATCAGTTTAGTAAAGTCTTTCGTAATAAATAATTTATAGTAAAACCTTGACTAGGTAAATATATTTTTTTCCTAAAATTTAAATATTTTTTATTTTTAAAAAATTAATGTAGTATTTTAATTTATCATCTAGAATATAAAGAATCACTACAAGAATCAGGAGAACAGGCGACGACCATATTCCCGTCGACACAATGTTGATGGCAACACGCATAAAATGACAAAAAATATGCTTGACCGAACCAGGCTACGTTGAATTTTTGGAGTTCATACGCTCTCGTCGACATGTCGACGAGAACATAATGGTCAAAATTTCCAACCTCAATAATTGTCAAAACTTGGGTACGAACTTATCCCGCCTTTATAATCCCGTCGACATATCGACAGGATGATATTAAAAATGAATTATTATGTAATTAATGTTTGATTAGCGTTAATTACGTGTTTGGTTTAACGGTCCCGTCGACATGTCGACGGGATTATAAAGTAAAAATATATAATACTAAATTAGTGGTCAATATAAATGGCGGGATTTTTCCCGCGTGCTTTTCCCCGTCGACATATCGACGGGATTATCTCCCTAAATATTCTTCCTATATGTTCCCACAAAAACATTCCCGTCTCATTTTTTTACCTATATACATTCTCACAAAATCATTTCCGTCTCATTTTACACATACATTCTTGATTCTCACAAATAAGTCAATCGTCAATTCTTACAAGACACACATGACTTGGCGTGGTTGCACAGTTGAAGAGAAGTACTCAAAAATCTTGTCACACGAGCTCCTCTTTAATGAAGTTATGTTAACTTTTGGACATGCAATTTATGAGGAATATGGTTCTTTTAAGGACGCTGAACCGTGGATGAGAGACAAGATTATCAAATGGTGTAGGAAAAAGTCATACTACAAAGATTACATGGAAGAGCTAGATGCTGCTGAAGCTCAAGTTGTTGCTGTTGGAGGTGACGACGAAGCTAAAAGCACGTTGGAAACCAAACTTGATAATATGAGAAATAGGGTCACAAATCTTGAAGCTACATTTGCACATATCAAGGAAATGAGAGCAAGGAAGGGAAAAGATGGTACGAGTTCGAGTAAAGCGGGAAGTAGCCGAAAAAAAAATAAACGGGTTGTTTCGTTTGATCTGTTCTTTTGGTTGTCGAGTTGTTCAGTTTGAGTTGTTTCTTTTGGTTGTCGAGTTGTTTAGTTTGAGTAGTTTCCTTTGGTTGTCGAGTTGTTTAGTTTGGTTGTCGAGTTGTTTAGTTTGAGTCTGTATGAAAATGCATGTGGTTGAGAACTCTTGCTTGTTTTAAATAAACAGTTTGCCTTTGTGTTTGATAATTGTGATATTGTTCCTTCAGTTCTATTATTTGTGCGTACGAATTTAAAATATAAAGGACGTTCAACATCAGTTACCACAACAACAACAACATTTTATTAAACAACAACAATAACATCAACAACAGCAAACAACATTAACAACAACAGCAAACAACATCAACAACAACAATAACAACGATAACAGCAACAACAACGATAACAACGACAACAACAACAACAAGAGTTCTACATATGAAATTTATCCATGTCACCTAAAAGGTCACGGAGTATTGCATCCGACTGACATGCGTGGTCGTGGTTGTTGGGATACGTTGCCATGTCAAGTTTTGCCTCCAGCATCCTTAATCTTGTCTCTAGCACCTATTTTTGTGCCTCTAGCATGTTTATTCTAAGATCTTTTTCATGACAGTTTGAGAACCTTGTTGGAGCAGATCCAGAACCGCTTGATGTTGAAGCAGATCCAGAACCGCTTGATGTTGAAGCTCTAAGAGAAGCGGACATTTTGGTGATTCGTTCCTCCTTCCATAAAAAGAAATCGCATCCATATTCCGTTGTCCCACCCTGTTAAAGAGTAAAAACTATTATTTTTAATAACTAACAAAATTATTTATATAATACACAAAAAAGTATGTAATTGTTCACCTTCGAGAAAGGACACGCATAGTATTGTTGACCCCTTGAGTGAGGTCTACGCGATTCTCGCAATATTACGTATCCTCGTTCACAAGGACAAGGAAAAGCTTCATATTCCACCATCTTCACCATGATAACAGTGTGTGTTAAGTGAGATTGAGTGGTGGAATCGTGACCGTGGTGTCCCGATCTACAAGTTGAGGTGATAAAAGATGGTGGCCGGAAAAAGATTTTGATGGCCAGAAACTGCTGGTGTCGCCGGAAAACGGAAACTGCTAGAGTGAGAGAGAGGGAGAGAGAGAGAGAGAGAGAGAGAGAGAGAGAGAGAGAGAGAGAGAGAGATAGTGATATGAGTGTGTGTGTGTGTGTGTGTTTATATATATTAGTTAGATCTCATGAACCCTACTTTCTGAACCTGGTCACTAAGACTAAACCCCACTCAATGAACTCCGGTCACTGAACCCCCTGATCGTTTAACATCTCAACTCGTGTGTGTATAACCATAGTATCTCGGATCGTTCGTTTAACATCTCGTGTACAACCATAACATCTTAACTCATTCGTTTAACATCTCGTGTATAACCATATCATCTCGATTTGTTCGTTTAACATCTCGTGTATAATCATAGTATCTCGGATCGTTCGTTTAACATCTCGTGTACAACCATAACATCTCGACTCGTTCGTTTAACATCTCGTGTATAACCATATCATCTCGACTCGTTCGTTTAACATCTCGTGTACAACCATATCATCTCGACTCGTTCGTTTAACATCTCGTGTATAACCATAGTATCTTAGATCATTCGTTTAACATCTCGTGTACAACTATAACATCTCGACTCGTTCTTTTAAGGATATAATATTTGGTCAAGGATACAAGACTTGAATTTTGACCGGTTGTAATCTCGAGGTTATATCTAATGGTTGGGATTTAGTATTTTTGAAATAGGTGAAGGACAAGACTTGACAAAACATATACTAGATATAGCTAGCTACGGGAAAAAGATAAAAAAACAGAGTTGTACATTTTTTAATTTTATAAAAGTATTTATAATAAATAAAAAAATTCAATTATATAAAAGTAATTTATTAATTTTATAAAACTATTTTTTAAATATTTTCTTTTCATTTTATAAAAGTATTTATAATAAATATTATATTAAAGTAATTAATATTAAACTTAACTAGTTATTTTATAAAAGTATTAATAATAAATAAATAATTTTAATTATATAAAAGTAATTTATTAATTTTATAAAACAATTTTTTCAATATTTTCATTTTATTTTATAAAAGTATTTATAATAAATATTATATTAAAGTAATTAATATTAAACTTAACTAGTTATTTTATAAAAGTATTTATAATAAATAAATAATTTTAATTATATAAAAGTAATTTATTAATTTTATAAAACTATTTTTTCAATATATTCTTTTTATTTTATAAAAGTATTTATAATAAATATTATATTAAAGTAATTAATATTAAACTTAACTAGTTATTTTATAAAAGTATTTATAATAAATAAATTTATTATCCCGTCGACATGTCGACGGGAATCTTAGCGCCAAAATTTTCACCAAATTTTATACGCCCCGCCAAACAACAAACGACAAAATTTTTGTTATACTCCCGTTGACATGTCGACGGGAAGATAAAAGGTAAAAACAAAACCCCAACCTCAATTATTGCTGGTCATAACTTCGTAAAAAAAAAAAAAAAAAAAAAAAACAATCGATCTATTCTTCCACCACCAAAACCCTCGCCGGCGATTACCCCTCCACCACCATAACCAACACTCCTCCACCACCACAGCACCATCACATTACCCCTCCACCACCACAGCCCATCATCACATTACCCTTCCACCGCCACAGCTCCTCCTTTACCTCCGACAATACACGAGCACCACTGTGTAGCTCCTCCTCCTCCTCATTCGTTTAATTCTTCCATAACACCTCCTCTGTTTAATTCTTCTTCTTCCCCAACCCCTCCTTTCTTCAACAGCAGCAGGTAATTTTTATTTTTTGTTATTATTATTGTTAATTTTTGTTATAATTATTAATTTAATTTTTGTTTATTATTATTATTTTTAATTTAATTGTTATTATCACAAACATCAGGTAAAGAGAGTGAGAGCCGAGAGCGAGAGCCGAGGGTGAGGGCCGAGACAACCAAGACAGCAGGTAATGTACCTCGTTTTATTTTTTTATTAACTTTTGGTTTCCCGACGACATGTCGACGACAACAATTTTTTTTTTTTTTTTTTTTTTTTTTTTTTTTTTTTTTTTACTTTTGATATATTAATTTGCTCTCTTTTATTATAGCCCGAGCCCAAGACCGTACCGCAGCCGAGACCACAACCGAGACCGCAGCCGAGACCACAGCCGAGCCACAGCCGAGACCACAGCCGAAGCCACAGCCGAGACAATATGTTGTTAATTTTTTCATATCCATATTATTTTTTACATATAAGCTTGCGTTTAATTAGTGTAAAAGGTAAGCGTTTAAGTATGTTTGTGAAATGTGAACGTTAGAAGTAGAATTGATAGTTTACGTTAGAAGTAGAAATATGAGCCTTGTGAAATGTGAGCGTTAGAAGAAGAATTGATAGTTTGAGTTTGCGTTTAATTTTTTTCATATCCATATTATTAGTTTGCGTTAGAAGTAGAATTGATAGTTTGCGGATTAAGTATTAAGTAGGATATTGCGTTTGGTTAGTACGTATGGCAAAATAGTTTGGTTAGTAACTATATAAACAAAATAGTTTGGTTAGTAACTAAAAAAATGTTTGGCAAAATAAACTAGTAAAAGAAAGAAAAAAAATAGTTTGGTTAGTAACTATATAAACAAAATAGTTTGGTTAGTAACTAAAAAAAAAAGTTTGGCAAAATAAACTCGTAAAAGAAAGAAAAAAAATAGTGTGATTTTAGAGTGACTTTGTTTCGGCTTATATAACGGGCTTATGGCTTGTTTGGTTTTCGGCTTATGTTTCATAAGATAATTTTTTATGGCTTATTTTGAAACTTTTTACCATGATAAACTTATATAAACAAAATAGTTTTAAAAATAAGTCACAAAAAATAAGCTTATGAAACATAAGCCGAAAACCAAATATATGCATGTTAATTTAGCATATTGATCTTAAATTGTAACTTGTAAAATGACACTTATATTAATGAAATTGTTATGGATTGTTTAAATGTGTATATTTATTTTGAATGTGTATGTATTTGAATGTGTGCATGCTTATGTTAATTTGTTTCCGAATATATGCATGTTAATTCAACTTGTACTTTTACAGATGGCAGCAGTAGCGTGCGGTCACGGTGGTGATGGTGCCGATGACCCACCACCCCCTTTTCGTTCGATTCAGAGCGGTCACCGTAGTGGTAAGAAACTTAAACTTGATAATTTGAATTTTGTTACTTGTTATTTTATAATGTTTTCACTCACTTCAATAGTAGGATCGTCACAACAACCTCGACGAGGAGGTAGGGCGAGACTAGGTGGCGGCAGGGGTGGAGGTCGGGATGGCGGCATGCCACAGGTCCGTGAAGCCAATAAGAACATAGAGCTCAGGAAAGCAGTGACTAGATTGGGCCCTGATGAGGCGAAAAATGAACCACTTTTAGGGGGTCATTTAAGCCCGGAATTGAATTTATTTGATCAAATATTGCCCTAAATCGTTCCTTTTGTGATTTTAGGTACTTTGGGAGTGAAATCTGGAAAAGGAAGCAATTCGGACGTTTTTGGAGCATAAAAGTGAAGAAAACGCCAAAGACTTAATTTTCCAAGCTGGGAACAGTAGGTGACGGCGTCAAGAGTACCATCCTGACGGCGTCAAGAGTAAATTTCGTGACGGCCCAGTACAGAAATGAAGGCGCCACAAGGAAGAGCGTCAAGAGTTAAATACATGACGACCTGGAAAAATATATAACGTGACGGCGTCAGATGTAGATCAAGGCAGTCCGAGAATTCTTTTGGCGGCGAGATGACGGCGTCACAAGATTGTTCTTGACGCCGTCAGACTTAATTTTCTATATATAGTTTTCTAATTTTCATTCATTGGGAGGAACAAGTTTGGAAAAACCCTAAGGCCGAACCATATACGATTTTTACAGGTTTTTCAAGGGTTTTCAGCCCTTGAACCCTTACATGTGTAATTGAGATAAGTGTTCTTTTAATTCAATCAATATGTCTATGTGTTGGTTGTCTATATCTTGTGCTTGTCTTGATTCCACCATGCTAGGCTAGATTTATCTTGTGTTTGCTTAGATCTAATGAAACCTAGATGTTGATTATGTGTTGATTACTTGTTTATCGTTGTATTGGATGAATGATTTCAATGTTAGGCTTAAGAAAACTGGCAGATCTCCAATTGGTAACATGCTTGAACGTCTTAGGAAACATGAACCGATGTATACTAGGTTTTATTGGTTGTATTTAATGCATGAGTAAATTCTAATGATCCCATGTTAGGAGCTTCTTAGCCGGCTCGACATAGGAGTGAAGTAGGCACTCATAGGATTGGGGAGTTAAGTACGCCACCCCATGAATGGTATTAAGGAATACAATCCGTCATCCACGCAATTATAACAAGTAATTAGCGTGTAAAAGATATCTAGGGAGTAGTGAAATCTAAGTAAACACAGTTTCTCCACTTATTGCTCACAACCTTAGTTTAATTTAGTTTTATTTTCATTTCTAGTATTTTATTTTGATTGCATCTTTAGTATTGGGTTAGTTGACTAGCAACTAATTCCGCCCAAATCCTTCAAACCCGAGATATTTACTTGCTTTTTAAAAAATATAAAAATACAAAAATAATCATCTCTCATCTTTAGAACTAGTATTTAGGTTTTCTAATCCTAGTGATACTATTCCTAGCTGAACGATCAATCCACCGGTACTTGTCACTATACTATACTACAACGATCAGGTACACTGCCTGGTGGGGGTTGTAAGCTTCTCAAGATCCCTTGAGAGGTAAAGCCTGGTGCGATTCCCACGTATCAAGTTTTTGGTGCCGCAGCCCGGGGAATAGTTATTGTCTAGGTTAGAATTTCTTTTTATTAGGTCTACTTGCTAGATTCCTTTCTAGTAAGATTTTATTTTTATTTTTAGGTTCTCTTTAGTCTATCTTTTTCTTCGTGCCTTTGTTAGTAAATTAAATTCATTGACTATTCCGTTGACCATTATGGAAAACGCGAATCCACCTCTTTCCCCTAGAGAAGTGGCTGTGTTACGTGAACAAATTGAGAGTGAGATTAGGGAACTTAGGGAGCTTAATAGGTTGATTAAGGTTGAGCTCAACCAGGCATTTAGTGACCTAGCGACCGCCTTGTATTCAAATGAGGACCTAGGGCCTAATGATTTTGTGAATGTTGTTGAGGAACTAGAAGAGGGAGAAATAGATCCGAAGCTTAATGATTACTTTAATCTATACCCCACTAAGGAGGAGACTGCATATTATAATAATCTTATTGATAACCCGCGATCTCCTTGCACTATAATCGAACCTAAGATAAAGAGAGGCGATCCTAAGAATGCTAAGATACCATGTATGATTGGGTATAGACACGTTGACAATGCTTACATTGACTTTAAATCCCCAATCAACATTAAGTCCTCAAATGTTTATAATGATATAGTGAAAACAAGACTTGAACCTATAAGAGATCCCAAATACCCCGGTGGAGTTTGTAACTTTGTCGGGAGAGTTAAAGGTCTACATGTCTTTGTCGGGAATTTCACTTTTGTTACCGACTTTATGATTGTGGAAGATCTTGCTAGTGTTATTGATTGTCGATTGTCCAATGTTGTGTTTGGCAAACCGTTTGTTGAAGAGTCAAAGTTAGAATATGATGAGATAGAAGGGACAATCCGATTTGCAAGTAACACCGATAGGATCACTTATAGGATGCCTAATAGAATGAAAGAATTTCGCTTTATATCCCGATTTGATAAGGATAACATTGGTGCTTTTGAGGACATCAATGAAGAGGATAAGAAAAAGGGCATGGATTATGTATGGGAAAAGAGGAGTCTTTTCTACAAAGATTGTTTGGCTCTAGGACCAAGGTATAAAGTCGATAAGGAATTTGCCCAAAGGATTATGGGAGCGATTGAGAAAAAGGTGATTGGTTTCTACAAAGAATATTTAAAATCAGAGAGTGGAACCAACGATGAGGTCACGTAGTAACCCATGACCTTGAGTCTAGCTACAAGACTTGTAAATAAAGAAAAGCGCTTCTTGGGAGGCAACCCATGCTTTGTGTGATTTTATTTTGTTTGTTTGTTATTTGTTTCCGTATGCATGCTTTATTTTTATTGTTGGTAGATCATGTTTCTAAACTAAAAAGTGGAAATACTTTACTTTGTTGTTTTGGCCTAGTCTTAACTCCACCTAAAGGTATTTTTGCAAAAGATAAGTGTAAGGGGAAACCCCAAATATGTTTTTAAGAACCAAACCGATCATGATTCTCCACAACATTAAGTGAACATGTATATTTGTAATTTTTAGAGTCAAATGCTTGTATCGAGTCATAATGATGTTTTGCAGGATTTTCCAGGAAGTAGGACCAAGTTTTTCCAGAAATTTTCCGGAAACTTAACACAAGAATTTCTGCAGGCCACTTCTGACGGCGTCACGAGTTTACTCTTGACGGCGTCACGTGCAAAAACCTGGAAATTTTAGCAGTTTTGTTTTTCTAACGGAGTTTTAAAGTTTTTGTTGAATTATTAAGTTTTATAATCTCCAAGAAATCTTCAAACTTCATTCCACAAGCATTATATCTTACTTTGTTTTCTAGGATTTAGTAACTTATGTAGATTGCCGCCGATTTTATGCGAGGTTGTCTTGTTTGTTTTCTCAGGATTTACAGGTTATGTATGACAAGAAGATGATTTATATTCTGGAAGGGAAGCTTTGATTGTTCATTTTCTTGGAGGAAGATTTAACCTGGCCACTTTATTATCCATACCGAGCGAATCAGGGGAGTATTTGATTTTATTCTTTTTACTTATTTCACTTTTACATTCTTTACTTGAACATTGGGGACAATGTTCATCCTAAGTGTAAGGGGAGGGTAAAATGATGATACCTTACAGATACACTTTCGCTTGAGTTTGTTTGTTTAATAGTAGATGTGTAATAAAACTATGAGAAATACTTGTTAGTGCAATTTTAGCGCCAAATTTAAAATTTTTTACAACATTTAGGAGTGAAACTTTAGCCATAGCAAGCGTCTCATGGATAGGAGATTGTATGACTAGCACATAACTGTATATTCAGAAAATTTTTCCACCCAAATATGTGAGGTTCGCCTTTAGATTTGATAGGAAAAGCATTTATTATTAGTGCTTATGAGTGTCCCGGTAGCATTTAGATTCTAGAACTTGCGTTAGTGATGCATCCCGAGACCGCTAGTGAGACTACATTCGTGTAGTAGGATTTACTACATGATAAGAGGCATTAGGATCACCCTTGTGTTACACCCGTATCATAATTACTTGACCATTTAAGTCATATTACTTGGCTAGTTAAGTCAACTAAATTTTCCCACACCTTAGCGCTGTACTTATTTTTAGTACACGAAACCCCTAGTACACCCCTCCGAGCCTATCTTTTCGTTTCGAACTTTAAGCATTTTACTTAAAGGAAGAATTTGTTACACCCCACTTAAGTGTACACCCAAATAGCCTTAGCCTTCCGTGT
>JARVZY010010249.1:0-25998 GCA_030686995.1 Artemisia argyi | reverse complement strand
GCAAGTGCAGCTTTTACACTTTTTAGAGCTTCGGGTGTTATTGTCTGGGCATCCTTTTGAAAAAGTTGTTGCGCCTGCTAAAACACAACATATCCAATCTTGTCATACTTTACTAATAAATTAAGAGATAATGCATCTTACTTGTCAACTTATCCTTTTATATGTATCGAATTAAATTTTTTTGTATTTATGTAACCAACTTGCATTTTAAGGCACTTGTGCGTATTTTGTGACTTTTTTGCCCCTCAATTTATTAAAGCTTCTATTACTTGGGAGGGGCAAAAAAAGTCATATTCATATAGAATGTAATGTACAAAGACTTAATATAAATTACATATCGGGTATGTTTGGCGCAATGGGCTGGGGCTTAATACTATAAGCCGAAAGCTGAAGCTTATATTTTTATAAAGTTGTTTGGCGTATTGCTTGGACTCGGAGCTTATTAATGTAAAATTAAAAGCAGATTAATTTTATCATTTTATATGTATCAAATTAATGTTTTTGCTATTTTATATGCCCAATTTGCATTTTGTGTGTGTATTTTGTGACTTTTTTTCCCTTTAATTTATTAAAGCTTCTATTACACGTGAGAGAAAAAAAGTCACAAAATAGACACACGTGACCAAAATGGGTAAAAAAAATAACAAGTAAGATAGATTTATAGGTCATTATCACATAAATAAACTAGTGTCAAAATCTGTAATACAAAGATGTGAAAGACACGTGGCATATGAAAGTAAGTGATTACCTGTTGGAATTGAGGAGGAGGAGGAAGATAGAGAGTAGGATAGACGGGAGGAGGAATTACTGAATTCACTGCCGGAATCGTTGGTACTTGTTGAAGGTGGAATGGTATCGGAAAAGGCGAAGGAGGGCTATACGTGAATTCAGATTGATTTGTGTTCATTTTTTTATTTTTTATTTTTTTTCTAGGTGATTGATAGATAGACACGGTTTAACTTTAAAGAAGTTGAAAGAAGTTTCCAGTAACAAGAATTGGATACCCACGTCACACAAATTTCAAAGTATTAAATTTAGCTTCAATTTCAATTTAAAGTATTTTATTTTTTTCTTCTTTAATTTAGTACATTTAACTTATTTTTTATTGCAATATAAGAATTATACTACCTCCGTCCCAAAATTATTGTCCCCTATTGACTTTTTCGGTCTTTACCTTTCAACTTTGACCTTAAGTATTTTTGTTTATATTGCATAATACTTGATGCAAAATATATGAACGAATTGAGTTTTAAATATATTTTCATTTGGTATAATTTTTATCAAAATTCGCATAACATAAACAAAAATATTTATAGTCAAAGTTGAGAAAGAAAGACCGAAAAAGTCAATAGGGGACAATAATTTTGGGACGGAGGGAGTAATGGTTTTTCAGTCGTAGTCCCTATTTCATTTTAATTACGCCAAATATACGTTTTAGTCCGTTTTCATATGTTTTCCCATTCTTTTTACGTTTTCGACCGTTTATTTATGTTTTCATCCGTTTTCGCCGGTTTTCTTAAATTTTCATCCGCTTTTTTATGTTTTCGCCTTCTTTTTTTATGGGTCCGTTCCATTTTTTGCGTTTTTTTCTGTTTATTAACGTTTTCGTCCGTTTTCTTACGTTTTCGCCCGCTTTTTTACGTTTTCATTCGTTTTTTTACGTTTTCGCCTATTTTTTTACGTTTTCGTCCATT
The DNA here is from genome assembly GCA_030686995.1 of Artemisia argyi. Classification (NCBI taxonomy): domain Eukaryota; kingdom Viridiplantae; phylum Streptophyta; class Magnoliopsida; order Asterales; family Asteraceae; genus Artemisia; species Artemisia argyi. The sequence goes on along the minus strand of JARVZY010010249.1, from coordinate 24,304 downwards.
TTTGTACGTTTTCATCTTTTTTGTACGTTTTCGTCTATTTTTTACGTTTTCGCCCACTTTTTCCGTTTCCGTCTGTTTTCTACGTATTCGTCCGTTTTTTACGTTTTCGTCCCTTTTTTTACATTTTCGTTTGTTTTTTGACGTTTTCATCCAATTTCTGGCTTTTTCAACTGACGGTGTATCGGGTCTCGGAAGACCCGATTCCCATGACGAACCAAAATGTGATCCACTGACGAGTATGATCCACTGACGAGTGTGATCCACTGACGAACCAAAGTACACTGATGATTCAAAAGGAAGATACCAAGTGATGAACCAAAAGGGTTGTCACTAGCTGACAAGCTCTACGTCATTATAAAAATGACATCCTAGCTATTAGGCTGTACGGACAGGCCCATCAAGCCCATGCTTAATTCTCGGAATAAGTAAGTAGTATAAATAGCCCCAACTATTCACAGTTGAGGGCAAGATTTTCTGGAGAGCAATTACTCCGAACCGAACTAGTACTTATACTTTATATTTCATACTTCAATCATATCACCTATACTCATTCTCACACCGGAGCTGGGTCTCAGACTAAACACCCGGGGCGAGGCTAACGTGTGTTACTTGTCTTATCACAGCTCAAGACTTAGCAGGAGATACGAAGTTACTCGAGGTTCGGAGCACGTCAGTAGATCCGAACACCCTTGAAGACCCAGACTTCTTCTCCATATCTTAGGTGCAGATTATTTCATCTACAAACTGGCGCCATCCATTTATGTTTTCATTAATTTTACGTTTTAGTCGATTTTTATATGTTTTCATTAATTTTTATACGAAAACGCAAGAAAATAGACGAAAACGTTTAAAAAATAGACGAAAACGTAAAAAGCGAACAAAAACATAAAAAAAGAGGAAAATGCAAGAAAAGGACAAAACGTAAAAAATGGACGAAAAAAAAACAGAAAAAAACGTAAAAAGACGAACGAAAACATAAAAAAAACAGACGAAAATGTAAAAAAACATACAAAAACGGACAAAAATAGACGAAAATGTAAAAAAATATGAAAACGTAAAGAAAATGAACGAAAACATAAAGAAACATATGAAAACGTAAAAAAGCGGATGAAAACTTTAAAAAAACTAACGAAAAGGTAAAGGGGGGGGGCGAAAACGGACGAAAACGTAAAAAAATTGACGAAAACGAAAAAAAGCGGACGAAAACGCAAGAAATGGGACGAAAACATTTAAAAAATAGACGAAAACGTAAAAATCAAACGAAAACATAAAAAAGATGAAAATGCCAAAAACGAACAAAAACGTAAAAAAACGGACGAAAACTTAAAAAACATACGATAACGTAAAAAAACGGACGAAAACGTAAAAAAACGGATGAAAACGTAAAAAACAAATGAAAATGTAAAAAAACGGACGAGAATGTAAAAAAAAAAAAAAACCCGTAAAAAAAGGGACAAAATGTAAGAAAATGGATGAAATCGTAAAAAAACGAACGAAACTGTAAAAAAGGGCGAAAACATAAAAAACGAACGAAAACATATAAAAACGGACGAAAACTAAAAAAAGCGGATGAAAACTTTAAAACATGGACAAAACGTAAAAAAACAAACGAAGACGTAAAAAAACGGACGAAAACGTAAAAAAACGGACGAAAACTTAAGAAGACGGGCGAAAACTTTAGAATGGATGAAAACGTAAAAAAAACGGTCGAAAATGTAAAAAAAAACGGTCGAAAACGTAAAAAACTGATGAAAACGTTAAAAAAATGGACAAAACGTATGAAAACTTATAAAGATGGACTAAAACGTATGTCTCACGTAATTAAAATAAAATAGGGACTATGTGTGTTATTTGGGATAAACCATAGGGACGAAATATGTAATTTTTTCATTATAAGATAATTGGGAAACCTGTTATATGTCTTACATTGCAATCAAAAATAAGTTGGGTACATTAAATTGAAGAAAAAAATAGAGTACCTTAAATTAAAATTGATGCTAAGTTGGATACACTTTTGTGCAATTTTCTCTTTTACAAAATATTTTTTCAAAAAAAAGTAAATAAACAAAAAAATAAAAAAATATTTGATGATAGAAGATGTGAATTTTGAGAAAGAGAAGCGAGAATCCACTGAGATCATTTTTATTGATGACAAGTAAGAGAAAATTTTTGATAAAAGTTTTGAGAATATAGCATTTTGCATTGATTTTTATGCTTAACATTTTTTATTGGCACAGTTTATTTTAAGCATTAAACTTTTTTAATTTATATATAAAATATTTTAACTATTTGTATATTAAAGTGTGCAAATATAAAACCTGATCATGTCAATCACCTCTTAATATTTATATGGTGACATGCATAAGTAATGTGCTTATAAAAAAGTGTATATGTGATATTGTGTTATTTGCATTACATTTTTTGTGGTGTTCACATTAATTTTGGTGTTGAGCAAATGAGTTTCCTTTGATAAATTCTTTTGGAAAGACGTCGCGTTTATATAATTTGAAGCTGGCGAAATGATAAGAATTACAATTATTCATAATATGACACGAATAGAACAAACAACTACCACTACTCTAAACATATCCGAACAACCCTCACATCAAGCATACAAAGATCCAAAATAAATGATGGCCCTTTGCTACCCAACATTAGGGCATCACTCAATAAGAAGTAGTGACGGAGCTTGAAGAAGTTTGTAGGAGGGGCCGAATTGAAGTTGTGTATTTTTGAAAGGGTCAAACAATACAATTGTTCTTATATATAACTATATTTATAGATAAGGTATATAGAAATAAACATATGGAAGCTACATATTTGTGGGGCCACTACCCCTTCTAGCCCCAAATGATACTCCGTCCATGATAAGAAGCATGGAGGCGGGTGAAAACCCACCAAAACATAGACACTAACGCACGTTGAAACATCAAACCAAATAGCAACGTCCAATAGGTTTGTAATACAATTAGTATTTGATACTGGAATAAAAGAACAAGTGAAAATAAGAAAATGTATAACTTTAACAAAGGTTTAATCAACGTATGTCCTCAAACAACAACTACACACGCATTAGTTAGCTTTGATCTTTTAGTCAGAACGAATGAGATAATAGGGGCCATCATTTGAAGCACTTTATATGTTGTGTTTTGATTTGTAGTAGTCTTAATGAACGCAAAGGTCACGGGTCCTTTCGCATTTCAATGTTCACTACATCCGGTAGAATGTATCGTCGAACTCCGTATTGCCCGATGCTTCGTGTATGCTCCCAGCAACAACTCTTAGGATCAAATGTTGATGTTTCCAATCAAGAAATTCATCTTTCTAATTCTCTTGAACAGTCTTTAACGAAACCTTAATGATTGATAGTTGTCAGCCTGCCTATTTATTAGTTTTTCATTTCATTTAGGGTGGAGAGTGTGGGAATGCATTTGCCATGTTTTCCAGACGTTCAACTCCGCACCACGTTAGGTATCTCACTTCCCCTTGCCTAGCTTCATCACAAAAGTTTGCAGCACATTCACATTCTCTCTCATTCCTTTACTTTTTCTCATCTAAAAATATCTCCAAATACACATACATAAACACACAACACACTCCCTCCTACCTATTTGATTTTATCCCCATGTTAACATAGACATTCCTTATTTCTAAACATAAATGAAAGCTTACCCACCACAAGAACTTAATTCCAATGTGTGTTGATAGAAAAGCTCATCTTCAAGCCGATGACAAGGTCTTTCATTTTGAAAGTTCAACTGAGGGTGTGCTTGGTTCAAACTTGATAATGGGAAAGGGAAAGGCAATGGTAATGCTAAAGGAAGGGAAAGGAATCCATCCCCCCCCCCCCCCCCCCAACCCCAAAATTTATTGGGTAATGGCCCATTACCCACTATTTGGTAATGGATCATTGCATTATAGTTAACCAAACATCTTTTTTCATTACCTTACCCATTCCTCAACCCCCTCCCCCCAAAACCTTCTACCAAGCACGCCCTGAATGTCAAGATTTAGACTTTGCTTGGTTTCCAAACGTGCTTGCCAAGACTATTAGTATTTGTTGCGGATTTGGTATTATTAAGTAATGAACATCATTTTGTAAAGCTTTATATTTTCCAGCCTAGTGCAAAACCCCCAAGGGTACTTGACATGAGTTCATAATAATGTTAGTCTATTAAAATGGGTTGAACTACCCTGAATGTCAAGATTTAGATGTTGCTTGGTTTCCAAACGTGCTTGCCAAGACTATTAGTATTTGTTGCGGATTTGGTATTATTAAGTAATGAACATCATTTTGTAAAACTTTATATTTTCCAGCCTAGTGCAAAACCCCCGAGGGTACTTGACATGAGTTTATAATAATGTTAGTCTATTAAAATGGGTTGAACTAGAACATGACTAAGAATTAGCCAAAGGCTACGAGTGTTCACAAATTGGGTAATAGCACATAACCGAAATCGAACCGAACTCAATAAAACCGAACCGAATTAAATATTTGATTTTTGGTTTTGATATGGTTTTAGCAAAATGAAAAGTGAACCAAACCGAAAACTAAATTTATATAAATATATATTTTTTATATTTATATAAAAAAAAAGTAAAAACTCTTTCCTGGTATAAACAAAATATTTTTTAAGCTTTTTTTTTTTTTTTTTTTTTTTTTTTTTTTTTTTTTTTTGTATATAATCAAATGAAAAAATATATAAATTATGTACTCGGGTTATTTGGATCAACCCAAAAGCCGAACCAAATTCAAATTCGATTTGCAGTTCGGTTTAATCCAATTTGAGTTTGGTTCAGTTCGGTTTTACCCATAAAAAATTAACTTAACTAACCTAACTATGAACAACCCGATAACCGAACCGATGAACACCCCTAGCCAAAGAGGTGATCTAGACAAGAACATGACTCATGAGTAAGAATTAGCCAAACATGTACTTATGAGAAAAAATTAGCCCTTTAAAAGAGCCTCTAAAAAAAAGATTCCATTGTCGTGAATTAAAGGTGACGAGGATCATGACAAAGGCCAAGGTCAGGTAGTGAACCCATGTTCGATTATGGTAGGATGCTTGTTTGAATAATGGAGCGTCGTCATCAATCACGGTAAGTGTTACGATCCCACATCGCCCAAGTATGGGATTGGGTGGTGGTTTATAAGTCTAGGTGTCCCCTTCTCTTACAAGCTAGTTTTTTGAGTGAGTTCTACACTTGAACCTATGAACTGATATGAGCCTAGTATGGGATATTGGGATAGGTTCGTATCAAATGGTATCAAGAGCCAGCCCTACCGTTCGAGGTTCCAACACTCGGAGTGGTGGCCTATGGAGTGGTGGCTTGGACCCGAAAGAAGGGTGCCAACCATGACCAACATAGTCGTGACCAACGAGGACGTTGGTTCTTCAAAGGGTGGGGTATTGTTACGATCTCACATCGCCCAAGTATGGGATTGGGTGGTGGTTTATAAGTCTAGGTGTCCCCTCCTCCTACAAGCTAGCGTTTTGAGTGAGTTCTACACTTTGACCTATGAACCGATACGAGCCTAGTATGGGATAGGTTCGTATCAAGAAGAGAGATGGGTAAAAAAAACTCAACCTTCGATCCAACCACCACTAGACATATCAATAGAATTACCACAAAGGACGCTACGATCAAATCTTTTATATAATAAAACAAAACCTCAGGTAGGGACTTTTCCATTTCAAAAAAACTAATCATACCTTATTTAGTAATAATATTATTTTTTAAAAAAGATTATTTTCTTATTAAGTAACATTTTATATTTATCCATAACACAAGTAAAAGATAAATACAAAAATATAGATAAGATTCAATTAACAATAGGATTAAAATTTTTAAATAATTATCTTTAATAATAAAAAACTATAATTAAACATCATAAATCAAACAAAACAAAGATTAAATTATTTGTTTTTTAATAAATAAAAATATATGATTAAAAAAATTTAAAAAAAAAAACCGCGCATGCACGAATATTATAACTAGTGTAGATGATAAAACATATCTCAATAAACATGAAATAGGACTAGGAACCAACAACATTACAACGGTCATGAAGGTATCCTCTTGTTTGGGGGCAATGTTTGGTATTAGTGTCATATCTTATGTGGGATTGTGGGAATAAAGAGTGTTGGTAATAACACTACAGTGTACTATCAAATCATCCAACGCAAAACCTGAAACCGATGGTGTTAATTTGTTTTTGTATAGCTTATATTGACACACATACGAGACCCTGTGCAGACAAACATGCCGGTCAAAATATAGAAACAAATTCATTAAAAAAATAATAATAATAATAATAATAATAATAATAATAATAATAATAATAAAAAAAAAACACACACACACACACACCACAATTTAAACGAAATTATGGTGAGCATTCAAGCATTCAGGTGTAAATAACTTCTCAATATTAATAGCCCAAGCACCAAATTAGCAAAATATTCTCGGCTGGTAAATCATAATTCCCCAAAAAGCATGCAATTATAAGACCAACACTGTCAAATTCTATAAGTCTATAACTAAGTTGGTCATAAAAGTTATTGCAACCCCAAAAATGGGACTAATGATATGAGAACATATAACAATAACGATTTACACTGTCAACTCACCAACCGCCACCCAATTAATTTCTAATTTAGTCTATGAGCAAAAACAAAATGGGCTTATATCCATCATTCACTTGTCGAGACCAGTCCAGCCTATATTCTTCCCACATTCACCACAAATGGTGGTGCAACCTAGTTTCACACCTTGACTCTTTAGGGTTAGCATATGTGCTATGTTTGTGCATTTTCTTAGGATAAAACGGGCCCTGGGACAAACTCGGTTAACAACAGGAGGGTTCTTTTTGGTTGCTGGTTGAGGTTGAACAGTTGGTTTAGCCTCTGAGGTTCCATTGGCAGTTGGTTTGGGGATGGGTGGCGGTGGGGGTGGGGGTATGTCACCTGGGCTAACCCTCTGAACTTCTTCCCATTCTAAAGTTCTACGGTATACTTCCCATGCCATGTCTTGTTCCTCCTTTGATAGTTTTTCATCTTCGTTCTCTTGTAAAAGACTCTCGTGTTCATGATAATTGGCAATCCATCTGAAACGCAATATGAAACTCATTGTGTTAGACATGTTAAGTATTTTATAAATTTTTAGAATATGAAAACGAAAACACATGCCACTTGTCCTAAAAATAAAAGTAATATCTGAACAAGAATAATGATATAACTTTCGCTGATGCATATGTGAACGGATCTTTCTGGGTCATATGTTATTGCTGACAAGTTAAGTAAAGCCAAAAAAATGAGTCAAATGGGTTGTAAAGCTTAAAAGATCCCCACATTACACTTCAGTATATTAGACTTCTTAAGATGCTTAATTTTATGTACAAAATTGAATCATTATTTATAAAAAAAAAATAGCTTGGCAATCATATTTTAGAATTTATTCAGCTCAGCAACCTCACTCACTTGACATGCCGCCAACAATTTACCCGTTTTGATACGGAAAACCATTCATTTTGCCTTATATAACACAACAGAAACCAAAACAACAAACAATTAACCAAATTCCAAATGATCTATGAAGATTACGTAATTTACCTTGGCTGGTGTTTACTCAGTAATTTTTCCATAAACTTATCAGAAGGAATGGTTGCATGAGCAAGAGAACTTTTCTGTTTTGAGCAACTTCCAACTTCATTGGTACTTTGTGCAGATGACACATTACCAGCTACTTGGTCCAGCTTAGAGGACGTATTTAAATTTTCATCATCACCGAAGGCAAAGAGATGCAACATCTCTTCTTTAGATATTGTCCTATGTACTTGCTGTCTATCAACGACCCTTGCTGAAAGACTCTCCTTAGTAACCTGTTTTAGTGACGAAATTAGAGGTTGTCCGTGGCCAAATGAACATATTAGAAACCATATCAAAACATGCACTTTAAATTACTGGTCGGGTCAAGGTCATGCTTTTTTTCCACTCTAAAAAAAGTTAACTAATAATTAGGGAATTTTATGTGATTACAAAAATATATATAACATTACAATATCAATAATACATATTTAAAAACCCAATTTAGGGAGGTTGTATACAATAAAAGTACACTTCAAGAAACTTCCAACCAGTAAACCCATTTCACCCATTAGAGATAAAAATCATAGCCCAAAGTGGCTCGTTCAAAAGTATTGGGTTAAAAGCCTCAAAGTAGAGATTACCTGACGCTTGTAAATCTTTTCTTCCATTGTGCCATGGGCCATTAAACGGTATGCAAATACTGGCTTTGTTTGCCCGTATCTGCAATTAGAGAAGGGAGCAGACTTCACAAAAAAATTCAAATATTACTTTGAAACAAAACAAATTATTTTAATCTATGATACCTCCATGCCCGATAAATAGCCTGAAGATCATATGTTGGGTTCCACGAGCCATCAACAATAATTACACGGTTAGCAGCATAAAGGTTAATACCCAGAGATCCAGCTCTGGTTGATATTAAAGTGCATTTGACCCTTTCATTTTTAGGATCATTAAACTTTTCAACCATTTGCTGTCTCTCAGAACCCTCTGTTCGTCCATCAAGCCTGTTGTAAATATAAGAAAATGGAATATTAAGTAAAAATCTGACTTCCCTTTTTTGAAAAAAAAAAAAATAATAAACTAGGACATAAAAAAGAAAATAGCATTATGCCTCTTCATTTTAAGATACACACCTGTACCAGTCTTTTCCCTTTTTCCATGATTTCCGGCTCTTCCCATTTTGGGTGAGTTTGGACAGATGCCGTTCAATCAGATCAAGTGTGGGTATACTTTGGCTGAAAACAAGTGCCTTGTCGCCAATATCATTACACATGGTAAGAATATCAAGCAGCAAAACCATTTTACCACTGTTTTCAGCATCATAACCGTTCTCTGAAACAAGATCATCCCACCAATTCTGCAAAATATAGAAATTATAGCATTAGCAACTAGGAGATATAATATTTTAAATAGCCACAGATGAGTACATGAACGTATAATAACTGAAAACTTGAATACCTCCTTAAAAAATCCGCTGACATTCTTTCTAGATGATAGGCCATTTCTGTTCCCTGACTTATCTGAAAAGGAAAATGCATGAAAATATAACTAAAAACCTCATATAGAAAAAGAGGAAAGGATGTCTAAAAAGATTAAAAGAAGCTGATCATTCAGGGTACATATAACTAATGGAAATCGTCAGTAATCAAAGAAACAGCAATTTACAAAAACAGTAGGACTTGGCTAATGTTGTAAATATAAAAGTATTGCATTTCTCTTTCACAAATCAAAACGTTTTGAACAAAATCTGATAGTTAAAATACGCAAGCAGAAGTATGCCACATTTGAGAAGAAAAGAGCATGGAGCATATAAGAAAATTCCAAATATTGTAAGAATGAAAAGTCTACCTCCATTGGCCATGGTATAGTCCAAGTTGTCATCGCTGGAACTATATTCGAGCTCAACAACATTTTCACGCTTGCTGAAATCTTTGTCTTTCATCAGTTGCAATATTCCAGGATGATTCCATATCTAGCAAATGTAGCCGAAATCATAGTTTTATTTCCATTTAATCAAAAAGAAAACCATAAAGAGAACTGAGAAAAGTAACATGTAGACATCAAAGAAAAGGTACAAATGCATTAGTCCAATTCCAATTTAGGGCAAGGTACATACTTTTCTCACATTAAAGAGCCTATCCATTTGACCCGTTAGAGATAAACGTATAATTGCAATAGATCCAACATCTTTACTTATTAATAGAAAGAATACCTGAGCCAATGCCTGGTAACTGGCGAAAAAGCTCTTCCTTGTCTTTTCATTAGAAGTTTTTTCTTCTGTAAGTCCATGTACATCAAGAAATCTTTTGTATAGTACCCTTTGCATAGGTGAAAGTTTTACAGCAATTACAAAAACAGTTTTAGGGGGTAAATCCTTCTTCACAACGTTCATGTCCATTCGTTGGACAAATCCCTTCAATTGTTCATAGAGGATGTGAGATCTCTGGTTCATAATTTTTACATCATCAGATGTAGAATTAGTGTGTTGACCATTCTCAATAGGGTTTTGGAATCTGCATGACATGAAGAGCATGATTAATCAATCGCATATAAGGAAGACCATATAAGTTGGAGGTGGTAACAAATGCGGGTAGTCTAGTAGGTAATACTGGGCCGCATGTCGGGTTGTGTTGATTCGAAACAGTTTCTTTTTAACACACATAACATTTTTTCTAGGGCACAACAAACTGCAATATACTATTCACTATTTACATGTAATAAGAAGCATTATATTGTCAAAAATGACACGCGTGTTTCATTAAAAGTTTAAAAATTGCAAGTATGTTGCCTTAAGGGGTTTCATATTGCATAATTTGGTAATAAATGGCGAGTATTATAGATAAGTTTTTAAAAGTATGTGGCATATCAGTGACAAGTGATCAGTAAAGGTTTTGTCATTAAAGCTACTTGCAGTTTACTATATTTATACGCATTAAGTGTGGCAAACACAATTTGAAGAAATATTTTGTTCCAATAAATATTATTATTATTTATCATTTTTTTTATTATTATTATTTTTAATTATTATTATTATTATTTTTTCTTTTTCATTTTATTATTATTATTATTATTATTTTATTTTTTATTTTTTTATCTTTTTTTATTTTTTTTTTCTATTTCATTTTTTTTGTTTTTATTTACATATTTTATTTTATCTATTAATTTTTATTTTTATTTTTATTTATTTTTTCTCGTCTTTCCTTTGAGATTCCACTGCACACACCAACCGGAGGTCTTCATGGAAGCAGTCTCCTTACTTCAGTCTACATCTTACCTCCCCCATACCTCGCCCCGGCGGGATTAGGTATGTTGTTGTTGTTGTTGTTGTTGAAAAGTGAATGGGTAGAAAGTAGAAACTACCCCCTCTAAAAAAAAGTAAAGAAAGTTAGGAAAGCCTTGCCTGTTTCTAAACTCCTGACTGCTGCCAAGAAATCCTTCCCTCACAAAGTCAACCATCTGAATGAATAATTCAATACAACGATATAGACAAAGAAATTAGCAGTTAATACCTTCAATTTGTAATATTACAAAAAGGGAAGAAAACTCGCAAAAATTACTTACACAATAATACTCCATGAGGTTATTCTGAAGAGGCGACCCTGTTAATGCTATCCGCCGCTGGCTTCTTACAAGCTTTAAGGCCTGGGTTGTATCAGCCCTAGTGTTTTTAATCATGTGGGCCTCATCACAAACAAGTATATCAGGTCCATCCTGGAAAATATTTTGTAACGAACTTTGGAGATCAAGCTAAATTGAGATTCAAAATATCTATAATATAGTGCGACTGGTGAGAACCTAAAACTTTGAAAGTATAATCTACTGTACCTTGATTGTTAGCAATTATGGTTAGGAGTACACACACAAAGAAACTTTGTTAAATGGTCCTTTTACGAAGTAAAAGTGAAGTATCACATAACTGAAATTCTCTTAGCAAAATAAAAATATGAATCACACTATTATTCTTCTTAATTAGATAGTAACAACTATTATGTTAATGTCCGTTGTCCTATGTGCTAGCTACTTTTCTTTATATTCATTTCAAATTTTAAAAGTTGAAAGAATATAAGAAACTGAAGATCTTATATTACATCTGTGGAAAATGCTTGAGAAGAAAAACGGAAAAACTTCACGAAAAATACAATTGGAGTTCCTTTAGTCTTTTTCATGTGCTTACATATTTAGGAGTGCAATGTTTTTTTTTTTTTTTAAAAAAAAAAAAAAAAAAAAAAAAAAAAAAGATCTCTAAATGCCTTCTACAGAAAGCAACACGGCTGGTATTATGGTGTTGTAAAAATATAAAACCTTTGGTGACAGAAAAAAGGAGACACTTCAACCTATATAAAAAATGTAATAACAAAGACAAAATCAAACAAAACCAATGAGCCTAAAGTATGCCGAAATTCTAATAGCTTAGCTAAAAGTAACTATAACTGATGTATTAAAAAATCAAAATGGATTACCTGAAGAGCCTTGCAAAGTTCCTTAGCCAAATTACGATCCTTAATGTGCTTTCCAAGAGACAAATTACGGAAATTCGTATAACCGATTAAGAAAACACCCCCTTTAGCTCTCCACTTCATTAGAAGGTCAAGTCGTCTATCCCTACAATTATGAGTTTAAACAAGTCATGAAGAAATACAATTGACTTGTCAGGAATAGAAATATTTGACATGCTCAAAAAATTTAATCTCGTTCAACCCATATTTAGTAAACAGTAAAAGATAAACATTAATAAAATTATGATAAACCCCTCAGATAATGTACAATTTTATATTATTAGTTCATCACAATCTCCCCTCCTTATATTTGATGCTATGTGTACCAACACTCAGTAGTTTGCACCTTCATGTTGTACTAAAATCTATTCATTAGCTTGTATTATTAATTTATCGTCACATTATAATGTGGTAATATTATTCACCATTTTTGTCATTTCATATTATAACACAATTGTTCAAAAACTATTGAAGTGTAAACTCAGATAACTGTTTACATAAAGATGGTTTGATACAGATATTGGTCAACCAGTACTTTGCAGAATGTTATGATTATGAAACAGCACTGCACTATTCAAACATACCAAGGATAATCCACCAAAAGAGTATCCAGAACTATTTGATAAAAGCAGATATATCAAACAATAACAATATAACAGTAATGTGTGAATATAAGCGGCATTATAAAATTGATACCTTGGGACGTCATCAAGCATGAAGACACGAAGATGCTTAAACTCTGTAGGTTTCCATTTCTCAAACTCATGCTTCCAGTTGTGCAAAACATTTACAGGTGTCACTATCATGGCAGTTCTCAACCCTATGTCCACACACTTCATAGCAGCATAAAGAAAAGCTATAACCTGAAAAAACCAGCTTTTAGTTGCTTCAAAAAAATATTTATACATTGCAAGCTACATATCGTCTCCGCATGTACCACGTGATATTTTATGATCCACATGTGAGCAGATTAGCTGTAAATGGTTGCGAGTGAAACAAGAAGAGTGAAGAGCATACATGTCCTACAAGTATCAAGTAGTTAGCCTATGTAATCCCCTGTATCAAGCAAATGTGTTTCTTAAATTTCAAGGCTTGAAAATTCCTTTCATGAGAAGGCATTCATGTTTTCTTAATATGATCTTGGTGGTTCATAGTTTGTTCTAGTTAGATATACCTAGGTGTAAGATTATATGTTATCATATAACAATTCGAGCCGAAAATTTATCTCTTTAAAGAGGCAATCTAAAGCATCCATAGGTTTAGGTATTACAAAAATAAAGATAGTAAACAATTATATAGTTAACAAGAAAATGTTTTAAGTCATACAATTATCATTTGTGCCTCTAATACCGAATAACTTGATTCAGTCTTGATAAATCCTTGTCACAATATACTTGCGAAGATCTTGGAATTATGTTATAAAAAAAATTAAAGAAAAAAAAAATTAACATTGCCACAGAACATAACAGATGGATACAGAGATGTATAGTAGTACCTGCAATGTTTTACCAAGCCCCATGGTATGAGCAAGAATGCAACCAAGTCCCTTGTCTCCTGATCTAACTTTCGTAATTGACTGTATGATATTCTCCCACATAAACCTTATGCCTGCAACCTATATAAAAAGTTAAGTAAGCAACACAAAGCAGTAATCACTGTATAACTACAATAAGAACAAATGGAACAGAATCCACCGTACAAAATGACTTATAGACAAATCCATGCAACTCTCAGGACCAAAACCACTACTAAATCTCACAAAAAACATTGATTTTATGCAATAGACCAGCATCACATAGATATGCACAACATATTCTTACACAATAGGTCAACATTTGCTAGGAATGGTATCTGTCGTACAGCAGATTCTAAGCAGAGTAGGTGTATATCATGTTTACACAGTACATGTCTATCAAACGTAATTAAAAACAGATTATGAGAACAATAGCAAGCTACATTTTACAACACAAGATAGACTGGATGTTTTGGGAATGTGCATTTTGAAAGTGTATGTGAGTTTACATAATCATTAATCAGATGTAACAAATGGGCTGTGAAGATAATGTTCAGATGTGCTTGTCCTTTTTGAAGTTGAAATGATCATATAATCAAATGTTAAAGCGTTCTGCAAATCCTGATTACTTTGGAGTTAATAGACATATAACCAAAAAGACGTCCTTCCAAAAAAATTCTATTGCGAAACAGGAGTAAAATTTTATTGAAAATTTACGTAAGCCTTAACAATCAGATTTGCTGCTGCTGGTATGACCGTATGACACTCATTATTTGACCCTTAATAATGAAATAAAAAGAATCAGAATATGTTTATCCAAACATTTTAAACTGATTATTACAACCTCAAGTCACAATAATCAGGTAATCAGTTCCAAAATGTAATTCCAAACACCAAGTTGATATAGTTAGCCAATAAAGAAACAAGTATAACCTGATGAGTTTTCAATTTGGTTGAAATGCTTTTAGGAAGCCTCACGGCCTCCTCATTTTCCTCCCTCACAACATTCACAATATAACCAGTTTGTGCATCCCCTAACATGTCAGCGGTCACATCCTGGGATACGGTTGCCTTAAAATTTGCAGAATTAGCCTTCATTGATTTTAGTGATTTTAAACGTTCAGCTTCCAGTGACTTGAGACGCTCTTGACGTTCCTACAAAGACGTGATTTCATATAAATTCTAAGCACAAGGTGTACATTAGACGTAATCAGAATACCAAATACCTTTTCAATTGCAATTTTTCTTTTTGTATCTTCTCCTAATTCAGCATCATCAATAATTCTGCGAATTTTCTTCTTTCGTCTCCTTTTGCTGATGTTAGGCAAGAATAATACTCCAAGAGTTAATCTCTCAAAGAATCCACATATCAAACTTAATACATAGCATTGGTAAATTGCAAAGGTGGCAATTGGTTGATTTGGATATGTTTAATCTGAAAGTGACAAAACAGGCAGGTCGGGCGGGTTTGGGTAACCAGTTCAAACGGGTTCGAGTCAATGTGGATTTGGGTCAATAAGGGCAAAGGTCAAAACAGCCAATTTAATAAACAAACACTAAAAGACTAAAATAACTTAAATAACTGAATTTCATAACAAAAGAAAAACTAAATCAACATAAATTCGTGCCAAAACCACTTACACCAAAAAGATTTCACTTTAAAAGCAAAACTGTTTCCAATAACAGTAAAACAATTAATTATAACAACTAATACTTTTAGCTCTTTTTAATTTATGTCTATCTTTTGTGATCGAATATAAAACAAATAGTACATCTGATATATCTCTCTTATAAGATAGCGGTCATGTGGTTAATCGGATCGGAAATACTTACCGGAGGGTGGTGGCTGTTGAGACATGTCGTGGTGGACTGGTGGACTGGTGAACTGGTGTTGTCATACTGTCAACAAGTTATGGGGAACTGGTGGATGTGTGATGTGTGATTTGTGATCGAGTATATTATACCCGTTCTTATTGTCACCCTACCAATTTGGCCCATTATGTAATTCGTGATAGTCAAAATCAGCCCATATTGGCCCGTTTAAAATTAGAGTGCCGCCCAAATTAGTCCACTAGATTGTAGGAAGTGCCGACCCAATTTTAGGTAGCTTGCCGGCTCTAGTTTACTCTTTAATGGGTAAATAGGTAAAATAAAATAGCTAAACAGAAAATGGGTCAATAAGATTAAATGTTACCCCTATTAATTTTTAATCCATACAGCCTCGTAAGTGGTCATAAATTTTTCTAATTATATTTTCTTTAGGAAAAATGGAGAAAAAATTGTTCCCAGATCAACCCAACCAGCCCATTTTGCCACCTCTAGCATATACATGTAGATAAACCAAAATCTCAAATATGTGATTAAAAAGTTTAAATACCTAATTGGAACCTTGAAACCGGCATTTGAATCATCTGAATCGCTGTCCGAACTTGACGATGATTCACTTCTAGAAGTAAAAGCTTTTTCCAACAGTGAAGTCAGTGGCTGTAAAATACTTGGGGAGCAGCAACAGCATTGCCAACCAGAATTTTGTGCTTTTAACAAACAATCTTCCCCAAGATTCTTCTTTATACAGGATGTACAGAACAAGTTTTTACATGATCCACAACTTACTAAATCCCCAATCCTTCCACACCATCCACAGAAGCACTCAGCACAATCAGGATCCTGCCATATTAACATAATCATTTTAATACTCATAACAAAAATATAAATTCATATTAAAAAGCATAACTATTAACCATACCGTCTCTTTCATTTTGTCTTCTAATAGATATTTACAGTTTCTGCAAACAATTACTTTAAAGAGCGGATGTGTATAAACATCATTAGCAACTTTATCGCAAGCCGTGCAACGAAATTCATCAGTGTCCGCATTTTCTTGGGTATCACTATGATCAAGATTTTCACTCTCGCTGCATGGTGAAGTACTTCCATCCACTTCAACAACTTCCACGTCAGAGCTGTCAGTATTAACAGTTCTGCACTTCTTGCTATCAGATTGTTCAACACTGTCGGATAGCCGCTTGGACCCACAAAGACCATTACTCTTTTGATATGACAAATCAACATCACTTGATGTCTTGTGGTCTGTATTTGATGTTTGGTTTGCTATGTCGTTACTGATGTCAATTTCTTCAGCTTCCTTAATAACCTTCTAAACATGTTTCAAAAAGGAAGACATGATATAACCACATGCTACTACGTATAAAGAAAACGAATCATAGAAAATATGGAAAAGGAACACACCTGCTTTAGTTTCCTTTTCTGTCTCTTTTTGTTCAAACGATATAGAAGCTTGCGATCAATATTTACATCATCTTCTTCTTTAACCTGTCAATTACGACAGAATTTAGCAAGGTCAACATCTAATTCTAAACTAACGCAAGCCAAGGATCGCACCACCACAACTCCCACACATCTAAAACTAGCGAGTTTCTAGATGAAATCCAAAAGAATGTTTTACTTTGAATACATAAAAACTAGAATCTTTTATGTTTATACATCCAAGCTCATTAACAAATCCCAAATTACCTATATTCAGGGTTCCTCCTATTGATAGCGTGTCCCAAATCCTGGTTTGCAGCAGCTAAAACTTCTTAATTAGAAAAGGGAACAACTTGTACTTTCCTTCTTTGCTAGCTAGTTATTTAAAATTTCATATTTGGTTATTTCTAGAAGTTAATAACCTTTGTAATGCTTTATGTAATCTGTATTTGTAAGTGAAGAAAAAACAGATATTGATTTGACTCCCAGATTAAAATATATATATATATATATATATATATATATATATATATATATATATATATATATATATTGATTTGTGTTTCCTAAAGTGGAGGTTGTTAGATATATCTAGCATAAATCGGCCTACAATAGATCGATTTTTTGTTTCGTATTCATCTCCGAAATTGAAATCGTAACCGCAACCGATTCATGGTCATTTTAGCCAACAGTTCTGATTTAAGCTTTGTCATTTGTTTCTGACTTTTCAATAGATTCCTCTTCAGAAGTATTCTGGATTTTTACCTTCTAATATTAGGCCACTCGAGGTCCAAAACTCGAGTCCATAAATAATCTGGAGTTCTTACAACAGGACATGAGCAGATAGAGTGATACAAAGTCGCCTATGAGAAACTTATAGCAGAGTTGTCACTACAATTAAAATATTTCTACATGACGAAGTCCCTCCTATAAAGAAGTGGCTCCTAAAGCAGACTATTTTCACTTCGTGTGAAGATGTGTGGAACTGAAGGAATATCATGATGAATTGAACTCTCCTTAATAGGAACCTTACCATACCATGTCAATGAGAGAATCTAAACCCAGGGGCACAAATGGTATGTTTATATGGTAGGTGTGTGTAAAGAGGGGACATATTTTTTTGAAACCACGTGAAAGGTCACAAATTATCTCCACCAATTTATTGAGCTCATACAAAACCGTTGAATACTACTTTTTCACCAAACTTACATTTGCCTAGAGCTTTTGCATTTTTAACAAAGTAGAGGTTTAAGATGAAGTGTATATTTCGAAAGTTTTATGCTACTGGGCACGATAAAATATTACACATATGATCAGCAATGTTTCTCAATAAAAATGCTAATCCCGAGAAATAGGATTAAAAGGTGGTGAGGAAGCCCATCAAACACATCTTTCAAAGTTTAAAGGGGTTGCTAATGTTGGCAACATAGAGGCGATTGTGATTGTTTAGATGTCACTCAAATTCGATTTATACTGCCGAATTGGATCCAAGGAGATCCTTGAGATGTTATATTTTAACAAAAAGAGAAGTCGATTGTCAGTACCAAATCTGCTATTCAGTCATTGGATTGCTTTGACTACCTCCGAAGTAGAGTATATGGCATTGTTGAAGGCGGATAAAGCATGCGATTTGTGAAAAGGCTTAACCAGTGATCTAGGTTTTTAACAAGATCAAGCAATAGTCTTGTGATAGCATGACTGTTATTTGCTTACGAGGGTAGGACATTGAGACTACACATTGATGTTGCTATAACTCTCGTATTGAAACTCAAAATTAGAAGTAAGGTCAAAATGATTGGAGCTAAAGAAAGTTTAGTTAATGTGCTTACTAACCCATTGTGAGAGCAAGTTCAAAGATTGTTTCGTATTGCTTGATCTACAAAGTATCGTAGAAACTAAAATCTAGTAATGCATTTATTCTATATGAAGATTGTTAATAGTTACTTGCATCCTAGTTTAAAATAAGCATAATTGTAACTTTTAACGAACTAAATTGCAATATCCTTTATATTACAGTTTTCTACATAGCATAGTCAAAATTTTCCTTTTAACTAACTAAATTGCAAATTCCTTTTATGACCTGCCATGTTCCAAGTGTTACGTAAAACACTGTGATGTCTTAGAAAATTTACACTTAAAACTTGTAAAGTTATGTTATGGTCACACAATATGGCCCCACCAAAGAATTAAATAGAGAAGTAAATGAAAATTCCTCGTAGCATCTCCAATGTGAACCTATACATAGCACTTAGGCTACTTCGTTTTGTAGCTTGCCTTATTCGACTCATGATAACCTCTATCTATTTTCCTGATTATATATACATACTTGTATCCTATAATAAGCCAGCGTTTCTTTTCTAATCTAATGATAGATACATACCAACAAATCAACATACATCCATGATATATGGTCAGGGAGAGCCTCTAGTACATATAAAGGCACTAATGTACATCAAAGACAAATATTGAGCTTCTGGAAGTTTTCGTGTGTAGTAACATAGAAGACTAAAGTGAATAGGAAAACATAAATTGAAGCCAATCCCCTAATTTTTGTTTAGTCTAGATACCAGTAGAAAGTTAAAAAGCTAATATAACAAATACATGCAAGAGTATCTTATAATCCCCAAGTACCTTTCTGAAGTTCTTATTGTGATCTTGAGATTGATATAGTTCTCTCTCAGATTTTATAGCGTCAGCAACAATTGGGTCATTCAAGCTGCCTTCAATATCATCGATCTCTTCAACCTAAACATGATACAAAAAATAAAGATGAACACATATCATGTGTGGTTTATAAAAATAACAATAGGTTATGAATTAATAAATGCATAGATGATGCCTAGGATAGCTCACAAGAAAATGAACCAGGGAGGTTGGAAGTCACCGCATTTATTTTATCATATTTGACAACAAACTATTCATAAATTCTAAACAAGAGACGCTCCAAACCCAAACCACACCAAAATAACCCGTTTTGAACCCACCCATTTGGCAACCTCTTTTGCAAAACAAGTATATCTAGTTCACATTGGAAAGGTATTTTACCTCATCTACACCAGGAAAAGTGAGTCCAAGTTCCGCAGCTTGTTGCGGTGTACTGGCCATGTATACAGAAGCCCATTTTTTGCTTCCAAATGAGGTATTATTCGTTGATGTAGAGCACAATTCGTTAAAGGAGGACCAATCTACATCACGATTGGTTTCTTTGTCTTCTTCGGGAGCAAGGCGTTTCCCAAGAAACCCACTCGCACCTTCCTCCAAAAGTTTACCATGGTGTCTAGCAGGAAAAGTAAGGCATAAAAGTCAACCTTATAAGTGCTGTCAATTGATTATGTATACTTAATAATAAGTCGCAGTTAGTGAGTTCAGTTGATATGAAACAGGGTCATATATCTTAAAGCATAGTGTTTAGATGTGCTTGTGCTAACTGAAAATGTTGAATGTACAGTAAGTTATCATTATTAAAGAAAATCTAATAATGACATGTATGAGAGAAAAATAAGCAAACGAAACATTTTGTAAAATGAAAGTAAATGTCGGGGCAAGAAAGTAAATACTTTACATAATCAGTTTTTGTGTAGAGAGTAAGAAGCTAATCATTCAGAGACTTAATAATCCCAACAGATAAACATTAAAATTTGGATAACCCAAATCCAAAAACACAGTTAGTAACATAAGCTACCTTCTGACAGGCCTGTGAGTTTGCAGATACTTCTCAGCATCTGCAATTGATTCATTAACATCACCGCTGACCTGTGATCCAACCCAATGAGTCCTATTTTTCCAAGCTTCTGTACGGCATCCATTTGGAGCCTGACTTTCTATCCACTTATAAAGGCTTGGAAGTTCAATTCCTGCGCCATCAAGTTGCTCCTGCAGAGCAAGCAGATCAAATGTAGACAATCAGCAACATATTTTTATTCTTTATTTTATCTGATACCGTCACCTAACAAACAATTTAACAAAGACCACCGGGATTCAGAAGAAGATTTCCATGTACCTTTAGCAATATTCTTCTACCAACCAAATTAGCAAATCATACTCTAGTCAAATAACTTAGCTATAGCGCCCCCCCCCCCCCCCCCCCCCCCCCCAAAAAAAAAAAAAAAAAAAAACACTAGGTACACCCCGAAATGCTCTGATACAATATTATTCTGATATCTTGTATTAAACAATTTTAAAGGTGATACTTAGAAGTACAACTTGTTCCACATATTTGACCATTTCCTTCTATGATTTGGCCCAATTTGATTGATGCTCTAGAGCATAAACTAAATCAACATAAAAATATAAATCGGGCCAAAATAGCCAAATTCACTTTAATACGATAAGTAATTATATAATCCAAAACTGCAGATACAAATGAGGTGAATGACAGTAATCGTTTATCTAGTATCATACAATCGCTAGTGAGTAAGCCTAAACGTACTGATAAACAAAATAAAACAGTAACTTTGACCTAGCTATATGCCCAATTCAATAGAAGTTGATCATATAAAAAGAATAAAAAGGTTCACAGAATTATAGAAGCAGACCAGCAAGTGGGAACTCTCTGTTTCAAGGTCATCAAGCTCATCTTCCCATTTTTCTCGGAGACCTAACATTTCCTCAGCAACAGCATTCTCAAGCTATCAAAGAAATTAAAAATGGTTACTCAAACACAATTAGAGCACATCTGAAAAGATAAGCAAAAACTGATGTATCTTCTTGGCACTTTTTTATAGCAAATATGAGTTTTGTTAACTTAATTGTTTCAAGAGAATAAAACTAACAGCTTCCCCCTCAAGAGATTGTGCCAACTCTTCTCGCACTTCAACTTCCACTTTTGCTAATGACTCGTCTTCAAGTGCTTCTTGGGCCTCAGCAGCCTGTATTGCAACTCTAAAATGTTAATCAGAACAAGAGATGAATAGAAAGTTCAGATAACAGCGTATTTTAAATTTTTAAGAAAACAAAACAGGCAAAGCTATATCAGTACCTTGCTCTCTACTGACAAGAGCTCAGCAATTAGACCTTCAATGTCTTCATCGGTAAGGGGTTGCTGCAAGAGATGAAAACTCAAAGTTGACTATCATGACACATGTATTGATAACTTAATGTGTGTGTGTGTGTTAAAGGTGACTATTTCAAACCTATTTACTTATGAATGGATCATTTCCGTATAAGCCTCTAATGGGAGAAAATGAGAAATCCTAAAGATAGATTGAAATTAAACAGATCAATAAGGCCATGAGTCGCCCAAACTGCTACATTTTATGCATAAAGCCTCCGAGATCATTTTTACTTAATATCTACATACACATGCACATATACATGTAATGATCACCAAAACCACCACCTCCACGTACATCACCATTCAGCACACCACCAAACAGCCATAGTGGTGACCACCGAACCAAACACATAAAAATGCCCCATTTTATACAAACATACCCCACAATATACACCACAAACACACACACACACACAAAAAAAAAAAAGAAAAAGGAGTGCACTTCATTAGGTAGTCTGCACCACCAAACCATTGCCAAAAACCCACCACCACGCGCAGTGGTGGGAGGTGTAAAGGTCGACCACACGCCAAAAGTCACATGTCACCACCACCGAGTGATTCGGTGACCATCAGGGCCGATCTTAAGCAACCATATTTGGCACTCATTATAAAATGAGTAGAAAAGTTTCAAAAGTTAACCAAACCCGATTCTACCGTACCAAAAGTACCCTTTTGACATGTTACCCAACCCCCCAAATTTTTCTCTCTGGTATTTATCGAAGTATGACTATTTTTTCAAGTACGGAATCTGTACCCTTTTGTCTGAATAAATGCATACTTAGCATCGCCTTACCTCTTGAGGTGTCTGATCATCCTGACCAGATGTCGACGGCTCATCGTTGTCACTATCATTGATAAAAGAGTCGCTTGATGTACTGCCAATATCTTCTTCCTCTTCAACTTTATCAGCAGCCATTAATGGTGCGAGTTATATAAAAATTATTTAGTAACCTGCAGATTTACCTGAAGACATCAGAAAGATATATAAGATTTTAGATTATATCAGATCATTATTATATGCAAAACTAGGTCCAAAAGAGAACAGGAAAATTATGTCATTTATGTGAAATGAAAAATGAGTGATGATAAATAGGATATTAGAATATATCGTGATGCTTGTTAAAATATGATCTTACGCGACCGATTTTAAACGAAAGATTACCAAGATACTACGTCTATCAATATAGTTTTTATTACTCGTATGTATTATGCTTGAGACATCGCAAATTATTATAAATTGGTGGTGTTAGAAATTTGAAAGATATTACATATTAAATAAAAATAGGTATAGAATGTGTTACAGAGACATAAAAAGTTCAACAAAATAGTAGATACCACAATGGTATACTAATTGTGAATCTTAGATTTCCCTAATTACTTCTGTAATAAATGCCAAGGCATGCTTCTAGTTAGCCACTTAGGTAATGAAACTCCATATCATGCGTTTAAATCAATAAAATGACCATTCAACTGCTGAACTGAAACCGTTATCCTAATTATATTCTGCAATTAAAAAAAAACAATATGTTGCCCAAATTAAAACAATTTTCCAAATATGTCTAACTAAATCTACTATTATTCCATTATAATATATTCACATTTTTTTCTCTTGCGTCTACTCTATTAGAAAAAGGATAGCTAGACACGTTTCCAATATACCAAACCCCTGATTTAATCAAAATACTAGAATGCCGATACATTATCATATACAGGTCTATTTCTTTTGCGTTAAAACTAAAGTCATGCAACATTGTTCCAAGTATCAGTTACATAGAGCTAGAATCTCTAAGAGGCCAGACTTCAATTAACCTAAAACAGTCTAAGAGACATCAATTTCAGATCCACAAAAATGATCAAAAAACTGACTTGCGGTGCCTCGTTTCAGTAAAACACACCCTAGTGCACCTCAAAATGCTAAATCACGTGCCTCGTTGAGGATAATGCAGCTAAGCGTACGTAACTCACCAAAGTTCCTAATGACGCTTTACATGACCATGTATAACCTTAACAAGCATGTCATGCTTCCTAAGCCAAAACACTCCATTTGTCTTTAGATCATTACCGTCAACAATTAGCCCTGATTAGTCACTACAAAAGTAAACCTAACGCACCAACAGAATCATCATAATATTCACCAATAAAATCAACGACATTGTGCATTAAAGACTAAAATTAAGACTGTTTTTGTATAAATTACCATCAATTAGGCAACGCTAAAACAGATATATATTTTACACTCCATTAAAACCTCGCAGGCGAGAAATATTTGGATGCAATTAGTATCGCACCAAAGTTCAGCAACAACCTTGACTACATCTTTTATATAATAAAACAAAACCCCTATTGGGAATTTTCAATTTCAAATACCTTATTTAGTAAT
>JARVZY010010248.1:112500-166338 GCA_030686995.1 Artemisia argyi | reverse complement strand
GTCTTGCCATTTGTGTATAGATTACCTTGTATTCTTTGTATAAATATCCCTCCTAGTCCCAACTAGGAGGATGGATGTCTCATTTTGTATCTTAGGTGTGTGTGTGTTTTTCTTCTTCTCTCTAAAATACACACACATCTTCCCTTTCATTCTTATTAATAATACCATGTCTTTCCTTTACTTTGAGCTTCCCCGACCCCCCGAACCACATGAATCAATAATATTTTCGGTCCTACAATTGGCATCAGAGCTATGGTGATTGATTTGTGTGGATTCGTATCACTTTTTTAAACTGTTTTTACACGTATTTTTGGATCTGGGAATTTTTTTTATCATTTGTGGTAAACAGTTCTTAAAAAGTCTTATGTATCCGTATGGTCCAACAAGTCACGAGCTTCATATCAATTTTCAAAGAACTGTTTTCTTGTGTTTTGGTGAGTCCAAGTAATCAGTTTCTGCTAACTCATCATAATATTTCGAGACTTGTTCTGCGCCATACCAGTGAATCTGTGCTCAAAAATGGTCGAAAAAAAAGGTCAGATAACTCATCGGAATTTTTGGTCGGAATAATCGCCGGAAAAAGTCGGACTTTCTTGTAAAGAAAGTTTCGAAAAGTTCATACCCTATATTTTTGAAAACTAATTTTTCGAGAAGTTAAATCCTTAACTTATCGAAAACAGGTTCTCGAAACTCAGGTTCTCGATAACTGAGGATCTCGATAAACATGTATTCTCGATAAAATTCATAGTTTTGAAAATACTGGATGAAAAGTTTCGAAAAGAGAAGAAGATGAAGACCTTGACCACAATCTAAAATACCAAAGACTCATGTGACCTCAGTTGTTTCAACATCATCGGTCCACAGTGAGTAAATGGAGTACTACGACCTGAAACATTTACAACTAATAGCCAATAACAATCCAAACCCACATCAAACATCAAATCTGCATCCAACAACTCTAACTATATCCCATCTCCAAACATCACCGACACTCAAAAATAATTCACAAGATCTCAGAATGGTTCTAACTTTTTCAGATATCTTCTAAAGATTTGTTTTTGTTTGAACTTGCAATCATCATAGAATCTTTTTGAAGATTAACTTCAATAATATCCGAAACAAAAAGAAAAAGATGTATAACAAACTTGTTATAATCTTATTCTTGGTTCGTTTAATCCCAGACGAAAAAAACAATAACACAACAACAAACCTACCCGAGACCCCTCTAGGATCTTGAAGCCTTGTAATGCTTTCTTGTATCGGAATGCAAAAACTGAAGAAATCAAGTACGAGTGTGGTTTTGGATTAATTGTTTTGATTCGATTATGATTGGTTTGGTGTTTGAGAGAATCGGTTATGAAGTTATGATGATTTGTGAGATGAGATCATTTGTTAATTGTTATATCAGAGATTGAGATGAGAGAGGTATAGGTGAAAAATAAGTATGGTAGGCGGATAATTTTTATGATGTCTGAATTAGGGTATCAAAAAGTTATACCATGTACAATTTTCACACGAAATTAGACCAAGTATTTCTTTTGGGATGGATTGTCTTTGGACTTTGGATTATATCTGAATATTGGGCCTGCATGCTTTAGTGCTTCACACGAAATTGGGCTGACAAAATAGACTTGTATTGGATCCGAATATTATTTAAAGAATGGGCTCAAAAGGTGTCATACAGGTGTATATTTGGATAGATAATATTTGATAATGAGTGGTATTTTGGTATTACGATTTTCACGAGGATACAAATTTCACGGCTAAAGGTTTCAATGAATATCAAATGTGACTGCGGGGATGATTCGTTATTATTTATTTGGGTTTGAAGTAACGGTTTACGGGCGTGCGTACTTATTTCGTCTTCTTTCTTTCTTCCCTTCCGCGAAGATGACTTGTTTGGGCATATATTAATAGTGACAAAGACTTGGATATCTAGTTACGTTTGTGATTTTTTCTCTCTATACTCACAAACTAACTATCACTTTAAGGAGTTACGTTGTAGTGCTCAGTGTCTCACGTAGTTGAGGATATGTCAAGAGGGATTGTGCTTATTACACTTCTTTAGGGGTATAAGGTACACCGTTCTTAGTCACAAGGATTGTACAAGCTTAAGTCACAAGTCTGGGGGATTTTACTTCATTCTAAAGTTCGTCATATCGGGTTATCTTCATATGTGGTTACTACAAAGAGCCGTTGTTTGATATAGGGGGTTGGTAAAGAGTTAGACAATTTCAAATGGTATTGTTAGTAGATTGGGTTTATCGACATCTTCTCACGGGCTGATATGATTTATGATAGAGTGCTTCCAGTTAATGCTTCACGTATACATTATTATGCTGATTTCGATTAATCATAACCATCAGGGGAGAGAAATGTGTACATCGAGGACGCACAACAAGTTCACGTGATCGGGTTTAATGATTTATGAAATGATTTTTGTCAGAGATTGGCTGATTCTATATCCTTATTCTCTCATCTTATTCTATGTACTTCTACCTTATCCACCTTCACCAATTTCGGGCAACAAATTCAAGATGATCGGTGTCTCAACTTGTTACTTCGGTGTTATCGTTTCATGTGTACGTTATGGGCTGATTTGCTATATGCAAGATAACTGGAATGCATTTGGT
This sequence comes from Artemisia argyi, assembly GCA_030686995.1. NCBI lineage: Eukaryota > Viridiplantae > Streptophyta > Magnoliopsida > Asterales > Asteraceae > Artemisia > Artemisia argyi. The sequence goes on along the minus strand of JARVZY010010248.1, from coordinate 163,705 downwards.
GAGATGAAGATGTTGATATTCTATTCCTCCGAATCGACAATCTTGAAGAAGGTCGAGTCTACAGTCTGTTCAACATTTTTCGCTGCGTGTTAGAGGACTAAAGACGGTTTGCATTTAATTATCAAAAGACTTCTTCATATTTAGGGCATTCATCAGAAAGGTTGTCAGTTTGGGGGAGAGCACTAATTAGGGGAGAGTGATTAGTCATACTTAATCCCTAATTAGATTTGCTCACATTGTTCTTCTGCAAGTAAAGAGATGGCAGTTGAGAAGATTCAGGAAGCTGAATGAAGCAATGAAGTTTGAAGATCACTCTCGGAGCTGCTGCACCTATGTTTTGTATTTAATTTTACTTGTAGGGAACATTGTAAGCAATTCCCATATAACATCACTTTGGGAGAGATTGTTAGCCTTAAAGTTTTGTTATATTCGGGAATTGCATTAGTCTTTTACTACAAGGACTAGTCTTGCCATTTGTGTATAGATTACCTTGTATTCTTTGTATAAATACCCCTCCTAGTCCCAACTAGGAGGATGGATGTCTCATTTTGTATCTTAGGTGTGTGTGTGTTTTTCTTCTTCTCTCTAAAATACACACACATCTTCCCTTTCATTCTTATTAATAATACCATGTCTTTCCTTTACTTTGAGCTTCCCCGACCCCCCGAACCACATGAATCAATAATATTTCGGTCCTACAGACTCACACTTAACCAAACTAACGAAACATGCATTTTAAACGCGACCTCATTATACAAAAACTAAGCCTAAATCAAATCTATGTCGAGCACCCCCGTTTTCAACTAAAATGTCGTTTGGGCCTTATATGGGCTAACGAGCCCAAATATTTTCAAAAGGGAAGTTCGGTTTGGAAACTGATGAGATTTTAAGATATTATCGAGACTCTACAAGTCAATTTAGAAAAGGTTCTACGGGATTTGAATGTATTTTCATATTACAAAAAGTTGTCTCTTCAAAACTTAAATAAGGACTATTTTTGCAAAGTCTCACGTTAAGGGACTAAAACTATCAAAATCACAAAACTTTCGGACTAATTATGACACTATCGATTTCTAATAGAAATGGAGGGTAAAAACTGTAAATCTTAAAAGTTTGAGAAACAAAGTGTAAAAGTTATAGCAAGGACTAAAATGTAATCGTTTTTGACAAAAGGGTAAAAAGTGTAACTTTATTAGAGTAAAAGGTAAAATTTGGACAAAGATATTTTATTAGATAATTATTTTGTATAATTAAATCTTGTGTATATAAATACATATATATACTTTGTAACTTAAAAATAAATATATAACTTTACTAAAAATATTTAATTATAAATATTTTTAACGATATTGTTTTCACAAAGGAATTAACATTTATTGAACACCGGTTCGTAACAACGATACAAATAACTACGTAAAGTTATTTTTGAATATATTAACACACCCGAATGGATATCACCGTACACGAGACATATCACATCTCATTTACAAATCGAATCTAAAACACCGATGACAATATATATATAGGTCGCAAGTCAGAGGAATCTCATTGCTAGTCGTAGCAGTACACCATCACTTTTGAGCACCATTGTGATTCACACACACCTGTCAGGTGAGTTCATGGTCCCACCTTTTAATTGTTTTTAAACTCCGTGGGGAGATACATGCTATAAATCGAACACAAGTATTTTTCTGTATGCTGTTACCACCTGATATTGCCTAAGTTGACACCTGTGCTACAAGTCCCTCATATCACGAACCTTAATCACTTGTGAGTGAGCATGAATATAGTTGATAGATCTATTGGAATGGCAGCCCACCTCTGTCAAGGTGATCACTTGGCAGGAGGTGTGCTATATTCGAGGTACCATGGAAATTTGGCACATTTCCTGTCACCGAGGGCCCCTTGTCATTTACATCCTCTGTGGTGTAGGTGATTGTTATTATCTTTATGATATGTCAAATCAATGTTAAGGCTTGCGTTTCGTGAGGCTTAGGAGCAATATTTCACCAGTTTAGTCAAGACCTGTCTATCTTAGCTTGTTTATTTCAAATGCTTGACTTGTGTTCACACTATTACTATTTAAACTACTATGGATTCACTCAACCGTTGTGTTGACTTTTTAAGCATGTTTATCTCAGGAAATTAGCAAGCGTGGCGGCACGGAGCTGGCAAAAGGGCACACAGGACCTCCCTTTTTATTTCAATAATTATATCATTCTTTTCAAACTCATCACTTCTTTTGCGAAGCAATTAACATTTTGGAAAAATGTTTGTAACTCTGACTATTTGAGTTTTCATGGAATGATATTGACTATCGTTTGAATTGTTTTCTATGAATATGACTGTGTACTAAACTGTAATGACCCCGATTAGACTTCCGCTGCTTATTAAATTTTCGGGGTGTTACAGATTGGCATCAGAGCCATGGTTATAGAGAACCAAATGATTTTTCAAAACATTGGACTATAACCTCACCAGATTTCTAAACAAACTATTTATCACCAAAGTGCCCTCCGTGTCAGCGCTTGCCAACGTAATGTTTTAAGGTTTGATTTTAGCACCCATTGCATTTAGTTCACTATGACACTATGATCACTGTGCATGTAGCATTATGTAGACTAAATGACTTATATTACTGCTATTTTTGGGATATTACAGTACCATGTCGCCCCCGGTTATTATTTTGTCTGAGAGTGACGACGTCGTGCCGGCATCATCCACCTACCCTACCATTGACCTATCTGACTATGACACCCACGACACCCGAGACACCCATGATTCTGACCATGACACCCAACCTGTATCACCTGCCATACCATCTCCTGTTCCATCTGGAGACCCATCTGCTGATACTGAGCCCTTTTAGGAGGGTGAGGTTGCTTCTACACCCATTGATTCTTTTGCTATTCAGCCTCTTTTTCATCCTGTCTGTGGACCTATGACACAGGGACAGTACCTTTATGATCAGTACCTGACGTCTCAGCAGTTTCTTGCGGCTGATGACCGTCCTACACCACCTGCTAGTCACCACACCGGTTCAGATGCTGATGACGAGTCTTCTGACTCAGATACTTCTGACACTGCTGCTTCTATTCCACCACCATCCCCGCCTGCACCGATTCGTCGGTGCAAGCGAGTGAGGATTCTTGAGCCCTATGAGCCTGAGCCTTTCGGAGAGTTGTTTCGATATCATGAGGGAGACTTTACCCGCAAATGCACGGCTCGGAAACGAGTCTGTATTTTGCCTGCTTCTACTGTTACACCACCTGTACCATCACCCACATCTGTACTACCACCTGTTTTTATGCCAGAGCTGACACCTGTGGCATCACCAGCACCTCCACCATCACTCGTATCACCCCCACCTGAGCCTCATCCTTACATGCTACCTACTTACACCGCACCCCACACTTCTGAGGTTTTGCCACCCATGCCACCACCTACAGTTTTCTACTCTCAGACTACTACCGTACCGATACCATCACCTACTTCATCACCTGTTCCATCACCATCACCTGTTCCCACTGAGACCCTCACCTCACCCGGCATTCATAGATTGGTTGATGCCCGCCGATGGTCATTCTTGTTGGATTACATTCGTAGATGGAGGTTTGTTGAGGGATTACCTAGGGCTGCTGAGCTTGGAGATGGCTCTTCAGCGGTGTTACCAGTCACTAGAGAGCCGATACACCATACTATCCCTCTTTTGGCTGCTAGGTTAGTTAGACATGAGGATCGTCTTGATGAGCTGTTGGGCGTTATTGAGGATATATCCTTGGAGAGGATTGAGTGTATGCAGGAGGAGGTCGAGAACCTTGTGGTACATAGGACAGCTTTAGAGATGGTATTTGAGATGATGGGGACAGAGATCGAGGAGGCACAGGCTACCATCACTGAGTTTGGTCATCGACTAAATGTTTAGAGGCATGAGATAGAGGATTTAAGAGCGATAGCGATCATCACGTAGCAGATGCTCGAGCATCAGACACAGGAGTTGGCCGCATCTAGTGCTACCATCCACACTCTTTCAGCCACTATCGAGGAGATTCAGGCCCGCGAGAGATCCAGGGATTTAGAGATGTTAGAGATGATCAAGATCATCAGAGAGCTGGAGAGGAGACCAGGAGGCGCACCTGGACCTTCATAGATCTATGACATGTCATTACATTCAGAGACATCTTAACTTGACGCATGTGGCATTAATAATGTTGTATCTTATTGTTTTGTAACAATGAATTCAAAATTATTAAAACTTTATGTTGGTTATGATTGTACTGTATTGATATTGATTTATGATGTTCTAGTTGTTTGATCTTTTATTATGCTCCCATATTGAGATTCATTATAATTTCCATGTGTGTTGTTACATGTCGTGATAATTATTTATGAATGATATGGTTTATGTTGATGTATGTATTCATGGTGTGGTTGTGATATGTACCTTGTGATGATCTCAACAATTATGAGTTTGGTTGCATTATTTCTCTTGTATTGATCGATGTTTGGGATTTGTACTTATACACTTGCGATTTTATAGAGTTATGGCCCCAAGGAAAACCGCTACTGCTACTTCGTCACCCGCTATGACCCAGGCTGCTATCAGAAAGTTGGTTGCCGACAGTGTTGCTGCAGCTTTGGAAGAGCAGGCTGCCGCAATGGCACGAACTAATAGCAATAACCGAGCCACTGCTGAAAGCGAGTCCGCTGCGACTCGGAAATGTACCTATAAGGACTTCATAGCTTGTAAACCATCTCACTTCAAAGGGACTGAAGGAGTGACAGAGCTTGCTCGATAGTTTGAGCGAACTGAGACTGTGTTTGTGAGGAGCGGTTGTGCCGCTGAAAGCAGAGTCTCGTTTGCTACTGGAACATTGTTGGAAGACGCATTGTCTTGGTGGAACGCAACTGCTCAAAAGATAGGTGTGGAAGAGGCCTATCAGATCACCTGGGCTGACTTTAAGGAGAAGATGCTGAAGAAGTTCTGCCCTAGAGGTGAGATCAAGAAGTTAGAAGATGAGTTCCACATGTTGGTTGTGAAAGGAAATGATCTCATGGCTTATGATAGGATATTTCAGGAACTTGCCACACTTTTCCCTTCAAAGGTTCCCGATTTGGAAAAGTTGTTGGAAAGGTACGTTGAGGGATTACCCAGGAGCATTGAGGGAAACGTCACCTCGTCAAAGCCTCAATCTTTGGAAGAAGCAATGACTATTACCCAAAGACTGCTAGACCGAGAGATTAAGCGTAACTCTGCTCAGGGGAACAACGATCACAAAAGGAAGTTTGATGATCGGAAGACAAACAACAACAGCAACAACAATAGCAACAACAACAACAGCAACAACAACAACCGTAACCCCAACCGTAACTATCACCATGACAGAAACACCAACCCCAATCAACAGAACCGACGACAGGAAGCTGTCAGAGCTTATGTCGCCGCACCAGTTAAGGATGCTAAGTATGCTGGACCTCTTCCATTCTGCGACAAGTGTAAGATGCATCACACTGGACCCTGCTATGCTAAGTGTGGGAAATGTTCAAGGACTGGACATAAGACACAAGATTGCAAGGCTACAGGAGCTAACTTGCAAACCGTGGCTGTAGTATGCCATGCTTGTGGAGTAAAAGGACACTACAGGCGTCAGTGCCCAAATAAGGATAACAATGCACGTGGGAGAGCATACGTGCTGGGAGATGGAAATGTCCAGCAGGATCCGAACGTAGTCACAGGTACGTTCTTTCTAAACAACCGCCTCGTTAAAGTTTTATTTGATTCCGGAGCCGATCAAATTTTCGTATCTATTTCTCTTGCACCCCTACTTAATATTACACCGACCAAACTAGACACCACGTATGAGATTGAACTAGCCGATGAAAAGCTAGTAAGTACTACCACTATACTCCGAGGTTGCACCCTACGACTACTAGACACCCCATTTGACATTGACCTTATGCCTATTGGACTTGGTAGTTTCGACGTCGTTGTAGGAATGGATTGGTTATCCAAGAACCACGCTAAGATCATTTGTGACGAAAGGGTCGTTCACATCCCTCTGAATGACGAAACCCTGATTGTTCGCGGAGAGCAAAGTAAGACACGACTAAGCATCGTTTCTTGCGTCAAAGTTGTGAAGTACATCGAACGAGGATGTCAAGTCTTTTTGGCTCAAGTCACCAAGAAGAAGTCGGAAGAAAAGCGACTCGAGGATGTGCCAGTAATCGGAAACTTTCCAGAAGTTTTTCCTGAGGACTTGCCTGGCCTTCCGCCGACTCGTCAAGTGGAATTTCAAATTGACTTGATGCCAGGAGTAGCACCCGTAGCACGAGCACCCTATAGGCTAGCACCGTCGGAAATGAAGGAGTTATCTGGGCAATTGCAGGAATTGTCAGATAAAGGATTTATTCGCCCAAGTTCGTCACTGTGGGGAGCCCCGGTGTTGTTTGTAAAGAAGATGGATGGAACCTTCAGGATGTGTATCGATTATCGTGAGTTGAACAAACTTACGGTGAAGAATCGATATACGTTGCCAAGGATTGACGATCTGTTTGATCAACTGCAAGGATCGAGTGTCTACTCGAAGATTGATTTGAGATCGGGTTATCAGCAACTGAGAGTTAGGGAAGAATACATCCCTAAGATGGCTTTCAGGACAAGATACGGTCACTACGAATTCCAAGTAATGCCATTCGGTCTAACAAATGCACCCGCTGTATCTATGGACTTAATGAACCGAGTGTGCAAACCCTATTTGGATAAGTTCGTGATTGTATTCATCGATGATATCCTTATATATTCACGTAGTAAGGAAGAGCACGCAGAACACCTAAAGGCTATACTAACACTGCTCAGAGAAGAGAAATTATACGCCAAATTTTCAAAGTGTGATTTTTGGATTGAGAAAGTACAATTTCTTGGGCATGTTATCGATAGTAAGGGCATTCATGTTGATCCCGCCAAGATCGAAGCTGTTAAAAATTGGGCGTCACCTACGAGTCCTACCGAGATATGCCAATTTTTAGGTCTTTCCGGATACTATCGGAGATTTATTGAAGGTTTTTCAAGGATTGCTAAACCTTTGACTGAGTTAACCCAGAAGAAGAATAAGTTTGACTGGGGAGAGGAACAAGAATCGGCATTTCAGTTCTTGAAGCAGAAGCTTTGTGAAGTACCGATATTAGCACTACCCGAAGGAAGTGAGGACTTCGTGGTATATTGTGACGCATCAATCCAAGGTTTGGGTGCCGTATTGATGCAGAGACTTAAAGTAATCGCTTACGCTTCTAGACCCCACGAGGAGAACTACACTACTCATGATCTAGAATTAGGAGTGGTGGTATTCGCTCTTAAGATCTGGAGACACTACCTATATGGAACCAAGTGTACGGTTTTCACCGATCACAAGAGTCTTCAACACATTTTAGATCAAAAGGAGTTGAACATGAGACAACGTCGATGGCTAGAGTTACTAAGTGACTATGATTGCGAGATTCTTTATCACCCGGGGAAGGCAAATGTTGTAGCAGATGCCTTGAGTCGAAAGGAACGACTTAGACCCCTCAGAGTTAGATCATTGGGTATGACAATTAGATCACCACTTCCGTCTTAAATTCTTGAAGTTCAAGCTGAGGCCCTTAAGGAAGAGAATAGACCGCACGAGAGATTTACGGCATGCCAGAAAGCACGAATGGATTTGTCAAGAAACCAGTTGGAAGGTTGTGTTTCAAGAACAGAAGTTGGATTCCATTGTATGGAGGAATACGAGACCTCATCATGCATGAGTCTCATAAGTCTAAATATTCCATTCATCCTGGTTCGGACAAGATGTATCACGATCTAAAGAAGTTGTATTGGTGGCCAAACATGAAAGCTGACATTGCAGAGTATGTCAGTAAGTGTTTGACCTGCTCAAGAGTAAAGGCTGAACATCAAAAACCATCCGGTCTTTTGATTCAACCAGAGCTACCAATGTGGAAATGGGAAAGGATTACAATGGATTTCATTACGAAATTACCCAAGACATCGAGTGGATTGGACACTATTTGGGTTATTGTCGATCGCCTCACGAAGTCAACGCACTTCTTGCCAATCAAAGAGACTGATGATATGGACGTTCTTGCACGTTTGTACCTAAAGGAGATAGTTTCCCGGCATGCAGTGCCGATTTCTATTATCTCCGACCGAGACAGCCGTTTCACGTCTAACTTTTGGCGATCTTTACAGAAAGCCTTGGGAACTAAGTTAGATATGAGTACCGCTTACCATCCACAGACTGTTGGTCAAAGTAAAAGGACTATTCAGACCCTAGAGGACATGCTTAGGGCATGTGTGATCGATTTTGGAAAAGGCTGGGATAAACACCTACCATTAGCGGAATTCTCATATAACAACAGTTATCACGCTAGCATTAAGGCTGCACCATTTAAAGCACTTTATGGAAGAAAGTGTAGATCACCAGTTTGTTGGGATGAGATTGGAGATGTAAAACTCTCAGGTCCCGAGTTGATTCTTGAAACCACTGAGAAAATAGTAAAGATTAGGCAACGATTACAAGCCGCTAGGGATCGGCAAAAGTGTTATGCCGATGTGCGAAGGAAACCAATAGAGTTTCAAGTTGGAGACAAGGTCATGCTTAAGGTATCACCTTGGAAAGGGATGATTAGGTTTGGGAAGCGTGGAAAGTTAAACCCAAGATACGTTGGACCCTTCCAGATCATTGAAAGGATCGGTCCCGTGGCATACAAACTTGAATTACCTGAGGAACTCAGTAGAGTACACAACACCTTCCACGTGTTAAATTTGAAAAAGTGTTTATCGGATGAAACCCTTGTGATTCCGTTGAAGGAGATCAGAATCGACGATAAGTTGAACTTTATTGAGGAACCCGTTGAGATTATGGATAGGGAGGTCAAACGACTTAAGCATAGTCGCATCCCCATTGTTAAGGTCAGATGGAACTCTAAGAGAGGACCCGAGTTCACCTGGGAGCACGAGGATCAAATTCGTGCCAAATACCCGCAACTATTTGATGAGACAACCCCGAGCACCGATTCAACTTTGGATTCTGGGACGAATCCAATCTAACGGGTGGGTACTGTAATATTCCGTAAAATCCCAGGTCATTTATTAATGCTAATTTTGACACTATTCTAAACTAAGCCATTTTCACGGGCTAATTTGAAATTTTTATATGAGACACCTATTGTTTGACACCCGATTACTATGAGACACCGTTTGTTTGACACCCAATTATTTCAGTCACCATTTGTTTGACACCCGATTATGTTTTGTCACCTGATATCACCCGATTGTCACTCTTGGATGCCACCCAATGAGGTTAACACCGGTAACTCCCACTTGCGACCCGACACCCTGATTAGACACCGATATATATTATTATTATATATATATAACAAAGTATATATATATATATATATATATATATATATATATATATATATATATATATATATATATATATATATATATATATATATATATATATATATATATATAATTATTACGAACTATTATCACTATGTATATATAAGTATATATATACGTATAAATGACACCGTTTATATTTTCATGGATTACACGAAATTGACACCGACACCGATACCGAAACTAAAGTACGAAAGCACTAGTCACCGACACCCTACCTTTTTATGACGGGCCGTATATCACCCTTAGCCCAAGTTTATTTCTTTCTTTTTACCCTACTGCTGGGCCGAACACAACCACAAGCCCACCCAATTTTCTTTTCAAATTGTATTTCGTTTGGGCCTTGGGTTCTCAAGCCCAAATGGCTGTGATGTTTATTTCTTTCTTGGCGCTGCATACTACTCAAACGAACAAGGATAGTGAAACATGGTTATCACGCACGTTTTCTTTCTTGGTTCCCTACCTCCTCGACACCAAGCTTACAACCCCCCTTTGACTTGTATCTTGCAACATTGAGCCGACCAAAGGAGCCGTCAAACCCTTGGATAAAAGCGTTACACACTAAAACTCTTTAACGACTAGATCTTGTGTTTCTTAAACCACTAACACAAACCTTAAACAAATCCAATTAGTACACACATGCCTAATACTCTTCTAAACCCCTAGCGTTGACATGAGCTTGTAGCCTCCAAACTCTTACAATCGACTTGACAACACTCAAGAAGCCAAGACAACCTTGTCGAGAAAAGGAGTGACCACTCGGAGTGTGTAGTGTCACAAGGAACATTCGGACCACTAAAACTATCCTATATAAGCCACATTAAATGCTAACTTACTCACACTCTCAAGTTTCATCAAGTTCTCAATCACGAAAACTCTTTACTTCTTTCTTGGTTACTGTCGAACGGGAATAGGACACACACGCAAGGTTTTGTGGATTTAAAGCAAGTTGGGTAACTACTTTGGGTTGAAGATCGTTATACAAAGAGGGTACCACGTTTGCTAGTTTAATTGCCTCGTATCACACGAACTCTTCACCACCATTTGGTGTTGTAATTTGTTATTTTCCCTGTTTCATTTCCTACTCTATTATTTCACGCATACCACGTTTACTTATCACACGACACACACTATTTTCTAAGTATAAATTTTCGTTACACTTATAACTATATATCACATACCTCGACACCCTTGAGGAAAGGCCTCGTCATTTCATTTATACACGTACGATACATATATATTTTTCGACAACCTAAATCATCGACTCACACTTAACCAAACTAATGAAACATGCATTTTAAATGCGACCTCATTATACAAAAACTAAGCCTAAATCAAATCTATGTCGAGCACCCCCGTTTTCAACTAAAATGTCGTTTGGGCCTTATATGGGCTAACGAGCCCAAATATTTTCAAAAGGAAGTTCGGTTTGGAAACTGATGAGATTTTAAGATATTATCGAGACTCTAAAAGTCGATTTAGAAAAGGTTCTACGGGATTTGAATGTATTTTCATATTACAAAAAGTTGTCTTTTCAAAACTTAAATAAGGACTATTTTTGCAAAGTCTCACGTTAAGGGACTAAAACTGTCAAAATCACAAAACTTTCGGACTAATTATGACACTATCGATTTCTAATAGAAATGGAGGGTAAAAACTATAAATCTTAAAAGTTTGAGAAACAAAGTGTAAAAGTTATAGCAAGGACTAAAAATGTAATCGTTTTTGACAAAAGGGTAAAAAGTGTAACTTTATTAGAGTAAAAGGTAAAATTTGGACAAAGATATTTTATTAGATAATTATTTTGTATAATTAAATCTTGTGTATATAAATACATATATATACTTTGTAACTTAAAAATAAATATATAACTTTACTAAAAATATTTAATTATAAATATTTTTAACGATATTATTTTCACAAAAGAATTAACATTTATTGAACACCGGTTCGTAACAACGATACAAATAACTACGTAAAGTTATTTTGGAATATATTAAGACACCCGAATGGATATCACCGTACACAAGACATATCACATGTCATTTACAAATCGAATCTAAAACACCGATGACAATATATATATATATAGGTCGCAAGTCGGAGGAATTTCATTGCTAGTCGTAGCAGTACACCATCACTTTTGAGCACCATTGTGATTCACACACACCTGTCAGGTGAGTTCATGGTCCCACCTTTTAATTGTTTTTAAACTCTGTGAGGAGATACATGCTATAAATCGAACACAAGTATTTTTTTGTATGTTGTTACCACCTGATATTGCCTAAGTTGACACCTGTGCTACAAGTCCCTCATATCACGAACCTTAATCACTTGCGAGTGAGCGCAAATATAGTTGATAGATCTATTGGAATGGCAGCCCACCTCTGTCAAGGTGATCACTTGGCAGGAGGTGTGCTATATTCGAGGTACCATGGAAATTTGGCACATTTCCTGTCACCGAGGGCCCCTTGTCATTTACATCCTCTGTGGTGTAGGTGATTGTTATTATCTTTATGATATGTCAAATCAATGTTAAGGCTTGCATTTCGTGAGGCTTAGGAGCAATATTTCACCAGTTTAGTCAAGACCTGTCTATCTTGGCTTGTTTATTTCAAATGCTTGACTTGTGTTCACACTATTACTATTTAAACTACTATGGATTCACTTAACCGTTGTGTTGACTTTTTAAGCATGTTTATCTCAGGAAATTAGCAAGCATGGCGGCACGGAGCTGGCAAAAGGGCACACAGGACCTCCCTTTTTATTTCAATAATTATATTATTCTTTTCAAACTCATCACTTCTTTTGCGAAACAATTAACATTTTGGAAAAATGTTTGTAACTCTGACTATTTGAGTTTTCATGGAATGATATTGACTATCGTTTGAATTGTTTTCTATGAATATGACTGTGTACTAAACTGTAATGACCCCGATTAGACTTCCGCTGCTTATTAAATTTTCGGGGTGTTACACACACAAGTTTTATAAATAGGTATCCATAAAATGAATGAAATGACATGTATCGTTTTCTAGTATTTCTTTTAAATAAATAAATGAACCCTTTTAATGTATCGTTTTGTTATTTGTACTAAAAAAATTTCATTTAAGTTTTAAAAATTGTCAAAAAAATATGTAACTAGTCACAACACAGTGGCACATGTCATATTTTGATGTGTGACACATCATCAAAACATGCATATTGGAATACTTTTTAAAAAGGCATGTGATTTGTACATCATTTGTTTTGTCATCCACCACTAAATTATGCATAGCGGTGTTGTACTGTATGCATCACTGGTGTAATTTAGTGGTGTATAACTTTTAAAAAATTGTAACATGTAATATTTTTTTAATCCACGTATCAATACAGTAGGTTGGAGAAAGTTCATTTTTAGTTAATAATATTAAACCTTTTGATTTAATATGAAGTTATAAAACAATAAACCTTCTTGCAAAATTCTTATTCATCTTCTTATCTCAATTCTTTTTCATCTCATCTTTTTAAATGTAACAGTTGAATGGGTCAAGAAATATTCACTAATACTCCAAAATCATCTATTCAAACTACTTTGAGATGGCCTAACGTAAATTTCAAACATTTCATAAGGAAGCTTAGTTGAAACCTTGCTAAATAAACATCTTGGATGGTAAAATACAAGTCTATAAATGATAGCGAAAATACTAGTTAAGTTGCATACACTAAAGTAACTAAAAGAGGTCTCTCTTCATTTACCCTTTTATCCAGACTACTTTCAAAGTCTTTTAGTGGCATTTCATAATATTTTTTTACAATGGGTCTCTTAAGTTTGAATTGTGACCAGTGACGAAGCTTCAAGGTATCTTTTTGGAGGGCCAAAATGTATAAAACAAATTTAGGATGGTCAAACTAATAAATTCTTTTTAGAGAGGTTGTTACCAAGTACAAGAAGTCACTTTAATATGGAGTAACATAAGATCAGTAGTAATGGTGACCCTACGTTGACCTTATGACCCTGTCACCTTAACACCACATCAACTTCTCTCTCTAATATCAAATGCATGACCAAATGCCCGTACTAAGGTAACCGTGGTCACAACAACAACATACCCCTCAAAACTTAATTAAAAAAACTCACACACACAAACTTTGTATCTCCATCCGGTCACCTAACTAATCGAATCAAGCAAAAATAGGGGGACGCGGCTGCAAAGGTCACCGTGGGGGGAGGGGGAGGCGGCTCGAAGGCTAGACCGACCCAACCAAGGGTTGCCATTACGGCCAGCCTAAGTAACCAAATCATGGATTGGTGAGCGGGGCACTCTTATGTCTCTATTAAGATTGGCCATTGATTATGGCTCATGTGCTTCCATTAAGCTTTGCCATTGATTATGATTGATGCGAATAAACTAAAAAAAATATATATCTCGTCTACATGAGTGTGGCAGTTGTTTAAGTTACTAGGTTTCGGCCACTTTAGATTAATCAACAAAAGATTTGACACCATGGTTATTAAAAATTAAATTAGTAATATGAAACTTGTGAAATGCCCATTTCCCGATTTGACTAAAAATTTAAAACTTTTTGCGAAAACGACATGACTCAAAATTGACATCCTATTACTCTTTAACAAACTGACAAAAATCTATTGCTACCAGCCCTTGAAAGTATTTTTAATGAAACTAGATGATGTGTTATTTTAGGTCTATAAAATTTTATCAAGTTCTAAATTTATTTATTGCCGAACTAACCTATGGATTCTAAACACTAATGAATAGTGTACCCGGTCAATGTAGATAGTTTCTAGGTAAGCAAGGGTCGTTCACTAGGAGCGAAGCTAAAGTGATCTAATGGTATTCTAATTACTAAACTAACTATTATAACCTAGAAAGCAAGTAAATAGTTTTAGGGTTTTAGCCTGAGAGACTAGCATGATTTTGTGTATTTTCTAATTAACCTAATTACGAGAAAATAATTATTAAACTAATGTGTGGTCAAATGGAAAATAGAAGAATGGGTTAGCCAAGTCTAATTCATCTTATAGTTATACATGTTTATGTCTACTTGTTTTAATTCATTCAATTGTTAATCGGCATATCAATTACCAAATTCTGTCACAATTAAGTAACTAGCCCTCGGGGCGGATATGACGAAAGATCATAGTGACTTGTCTAGCATCAATACTAACTTATTGCTTTAAACCATCTAACCAAGTTCGGTATTACACGCTACTAGTCTTATTAGGTTGTAGACACGTTTCGTTTATGCTAAACAATGATTCCTAATAGAGATTCGGGTTAACACACATATAACTCAACCAAAGCAACCACAATTACAGGAAGTTAAGTCACATCAATTAAAGTTATTAGGATCATAACCTAGTTACATAGACTTCTACTAGTTATAAGGAATAAACAAGTTTTTATCGAAAAGCACCCAATCCAATAACAAAGTAAATCAATTCAACACAAGCATAAAAACTAATAAAACTTCATAAACATGACTAACACCAACGGGTGTTAGCCCATAATCTCAGTAACAATACATAAATTTGTAATCAAAACAAACGAATAAGAATTCATAATGAAAACGATACGCTAACCGAACAATTACACTTAATATAAGGTTCTTGAGATGTTCTTCTAGGATGATTGGATCTTCAAGGAGGTCTTCTACTGTTTGGAGGGGTTTTTGGTTGCCTGGGAATGACCCCAAAGGTCCCTAATGATACCCTAATTTGTTAGAAGGCAAGTGGCTATTGTTTCATTATTTAGTTTTAGGCAATTGAGGGCAGAAGCACATTTTTGGTCAAGGTTCAATGGTCCGCTTCTTTCTAAGTGATGAAACTAACAGGTCACAAAGAATTGTACATTTTGATGTGTGCTGATGGAGCTTTAAAGTTGGATGAATGATATTATGTAAACAAATTATGTACTTCGTATGTATGGTGGATTTGTGGGCACAAATCAACTTGACAATGCTTAGACAATTGTTTTGTAAACTATATGTGTAGGATAAACCATATGGGTTTGTCCATACATAATTTTGGAAGTATGATGCAATATATGTATGCTTAGCTTTAGGTTTTATAACGGATACTTAGTAACACTTCGTGTTGTATGTGTTGACTTTATTAGTCAAAATGGGTTATTTGAATCATGGAATTTTAATTATGACTTTCGATAGTCAAACTTCAAATAGAAATTGCCATTTACCAATTGACTCATTAATTGAAATGTTGCTTTCTATGGATCATAATACCAGGTTGAATTGCTATATGTAACTTTGACTTTTAAAAGTCTGCTTTCCATATCCACAACCCACCCACAATATATCAAACAACACCATTTAGGGTAATTACAAGCTAAACATTAAACAAACCATAGAATGAAACACGAACAACAAAATACTTCGTTAATTGTCATAGGGTACAAGCTAAACGTTAAACAAACCATAGAATGAAACAACAAAATACGTGGTTAATTGTCATAGGGTACACAACCCATTCATAAACATACAAAAACTAGAAGAATTCCACTATGGCTGTGGGGGAAGCTCGATGGAGTTTCAACAGCTCCCTAGCCAACTCCCAATTCATCACCACATTTTCAGCGTGATCATGATTCAGAGTGCAAAGCTTGACATAAAGTTTCTTCAGCAAGGGGGTGTTGACATAAATAATGCCTAAAAACATTATTAACATTCTATCAATATCTCTATGTTTTAATTATTACAAAACATAAACCCATTGAACTAAAATTTATGACATAAACAAGTATTTAGTGATTAACATTCTCTTTACATCCAAATCACTTAAGGTATGAATAAACAAAGTGTTTATTGCAATCTATGATCAAAGGGGTATTTAATTAATTATTACAAAGTTTATTTAATTATATAAACTTATTATATATTTTTGAAAAACACTTTTGGTAATAAAGAAAAATGTTTTAATCATACTAAATATATGAATTCAAATTTTTAACCAAAATCAGTTAGTTTTTCACCAAATAGACTTTCCCCACTAAATGACAAAGTTTCTGGCCGTTACAGCTGGGCGGCCCCCTTAATTATAAGCGGCGGTCCCCTTAAAATTAAGGGGACCGACCATGAATTAAGGGGACCGGCCACGCTCCAGAACAGTATTTTTTGTCCCTATAAATACTAGTTCATTTCACAGATTTTCCTCACCTTTTGCACTCCTAAACTTTCTGTTCTAGATCTCCACTTCTATTCTATTAATCCTTTGATCATACATTCATAAATCTTTGTTTCAAAGTGATCCAAACATCATCCTCTCAAGTGCAAGAGAAGAATACTTCTATCCCTCAAGACAAGAAGTATTACAACTTGTTGTGATCTCCACATCCAAGTTGTTAGAGCATCATCCATTGTATCTATCTCTTTGTGTAATTAGTTGTGAATATTTGATAGAAGATAGTTTATCTAGGTATATAAATAGTGTGATTGGTTAGTAGTTTGTTGTGAAGGAGAAGAGTTAGGAAGTAGATTGTAGTGAAGAAGATTGGTGTGAAGTAGACAGGTGTGAAGTAGTAAGTGGTGAAGTATATTGGTGTGAAGAAGTTGTGTAGAAGTTGTGATCATGTTGTGACGAAGTTGTGGTGTGTACATCGGTGTGTAAGGTTTTCTCCGCCATAAGGGAGCTTGTTGACATAGTGAAGAAAACTCTCGAGTTAGGTGCTCGGGGAGTGGAGTAGGGCAAGAAAGGTTTCCTTGTAGCCGAACCACTATAAATCTCGTGTCTCGCGGTTCGGTCTTTCCATCTTTCATTTATTTCTTTACTTACATTATTATCGAATCTAAATTTTTGAAAACAAAGAAAACACTCTAACAATCTTTTATAATAAATTAAAAAGACGTAAAACTATTCAACCCCCCCTTCTAGTTTTCCACAATTGGTATCAAGAGCCACTGTTGGGTCTGAAACTGCTGCTGAGTAAAACTGCTGCTGAGTGAAACTGCTGCTAGTGGTAATGATTCTGCTGCTAAGGTCAAAGTGCTGCTGAGGATAAATACTGCTGACAGAATCTGCTGCTAATATGATAAGGATGTATACGGTTTAGATAAATATAGAATAGATTGTGTAAATATTATATTTATCTAGAATATACGTATCTTGTAGAGAAAGGTATTGTAAACCTAGTAGGACTCCTTAGTCTATAAAAGGAGGATCCTAGGGTTAGTTTATGTACGTATTATTATTCACTTCAAGGTTGTAAAACCCTAGCATTGTTGAGTGCTCGTATTAATAATATTGAAGTGTTGAAAGAGAATCATAATTCTTCTTAAGTTAAGCTTTTATATTCCGCGTATTAGCTTAAGTATTCATTCAAGTTAACTTCTATATAAGATCGTTTAAGCTCAACTGGGATCAACAGCCACGTCTAGCAAGATTTTTTAAAATATATTATATTTTAAAACTTGTAACGATCTATAGAATCTGAAAAATATTTAGAAGGGCAATCTATGCAAAGACCACCACTATTTGAAAGTGATGGATTTTTATATTGGAAAAATAGATTCGAAACTTATGTGAAATCAAAAGATCTTGATCTTTGGCATGTTAATACCTTTGGTGATTTTCCTCCCACTCAACAAAATCCGGAAACTAAAAAGGATGAAATTGTACCTTTTGAAAAACAAAATGATGATTTGAAAAAGAAACTAGCTAAAAATAATGAAGCTAAAATGGTAATTTATAATGCGTTACCACGTAAAGAATATGAAAGAATTTTTATGTATAAAACCGCCAAAGAAATTTGGGAGTCACTACTTATTACTCACCAAGGTAATAGTCAAGTCAAAGATAATAAAATAGATCTTCTTGTACAACAATATGAACAATTTACGATTCCAGAAGAGGAACCAAGTGATAATGCTTTTGCTAAATTTAACACTATTATCACAAGTTTAAAAGCACTTGATGAGACATTTTCTAGTAAAAATTGTGTTAGGAAATTTCTTAGGGCATTGCATCCAAAATGGTGAGCTAAGGTCACGGCAATTGAAGAGTCAAAGAATTTGATGACGTTATCACTTGATGAACTTATTGGCAACTTGAAGGTCCATGAAGAAATTATTAGAAGAGATTCAGAAATGGTCAAAGTCAAGAAAGAACAAACCAAATCCATTGCTCTAAAAGCCAAAAAGGAACCTAGTGACGATGATGACTCAAGTGACGAAAGTAAAGACGAAGAATCTGCAATGGCCGTAAGAGAATTCAAGAAATTCTTCAAGAGATGAGGAAGATTCACTAGATCACCACGAGACGAAAGAAAACCGTTCCAAAGAAATAGAAGTGATAACTACGGGAAAAGAAAGTGCTTTAGATGTGGAAGTCCAAATTATCTCATTTGCGAATGTCTAAAGCCGCTGGGTTATGAAAATCAAGGCGCCTTTGTTAGTGGAACATGGAGTGATAGTGACAAAGAAGAAGTGGAAAAACCAAGAGACGAAAAGTGTTTTGTGGCAAAAGCAACCGACAAAATATGTTTAGGAATTGACTTGGAGCCTGACGAATGGATCAAGGATAGCGGATGCTCGAGGCACATGACGGGGAACCGCAAGCTATTTTCTACGTACAAGGTATACAATGGAGGTAACATTATTTTCGGTAGTGACTTGCATGGAAAAATCATTGGCAAAGGTACGATTTCTCAAGACTCACTTACTATTGAAAATGTAGAGCATGTAGATAATTTAACATATAACTTGCTTAGTATAGGACAAATATGCTATAATAAATGTAGAGTTACCTTTACCGAAGAGGATAGCGAAATAGTTAAGAATGGAAAGATTATAGGTAGAGGAATTAGGAAAGGAGGCATATATGTTATGAAACTAGGAAACAAACCTGAAGATAGGATATACCTAATGACCCTAGACGAAAACTCCACATTGTGGCATAGGAGATTAGGACATGCAAGCATGCAACAAATAAAATCTTTGACCTCTAAAGAACTAGTTAGAAACTCGCCTAATCTAAAATATGACAAACATTTTTGTGATGCATGTAAAATTGGAAAACAAGTTCATGCTAGTCACAAAGCTAAGAATATAGTATCCAATACTAGGTGCCTAGAATTATTACATATGGATCTGTGGAAACCTAGAAGGGGGGTTTGAATAGTTTTATGTCTTTTTCGTTTTATTTGTTTTGTAAAAGTTAGCTTCAAAAGTTTAGATGAAAATTTCAAAACTCTTTAATGCAAAAATATAGATACAAGTTTATTTACGATTTTGTATAAACACTACTTATGTATAATATACAATTTCAAAACTCTTTAATGCGAAAGTGTCGATACTAGTGTATATACAATTTTGTGTAAACACTACTTATGTTTAATGTTGGGAAAGAATTTATAAGTTCATATATATATATATAAGCATATATATATATGTATAAGTGTTTTAATATAAGTTTGTGTACTTGGTTTGTTTTTGAAAGATTAATGTTATGAATGAATTTTAGTTTGATCTTTATGTGAAATCAATATGTGCACAACACAAGCAATAATAATTATGTATGGAATGCTAGTAAGTAAGTAATCAAAAAGTGAGAGATGGAAAGATCAAACCGAGAGACAAAGGATTTATAGTGGTTCGGCTACAAGGACACCTTCCTTGCCCTACTCCACTCCCCGAGTCACCTACTCGAGAGTTTTTCTTCACTAGATCAAAAGCCTCCCTTATGGCGGAGAAAACCTTACACACCAAATTACACACCACAACTTTATCACAACACAATCACAACTTCTACACGACTTCTTTACACCAATCTACGTCACACCAATTCTTCCTCACACCTTTCTACTTCACTCCTAGCTTCTTCACAACTTTCTACTTCGCTAACCCTTTTTCTTAACGCCACTTGTTTCTTTACATCTTCACTACTAAGTCCTAACCACTACTCCAAAATATATTCTACTTCACAACTTATAGGCTTCAAGGTCTTCTCAACTTCAAAGCTTCAACTTCTTTGTCTTCACAACTATCTCCACTTCAATATACTACCACTACTTATTTCTTCTATCACCAATCCTATTCACCACTACTTCTTCACTTCTAGTGCTACTTCACACCTTCAATAAATTTAGATCCTATATCTAAATCTAACTAGCCAATGTATACACTATATTCACCAAAGAATGAATGATATACAAGATGAAATAAACAAGCAACTTAGATAGCAAGATGATACTAAGTTGTAATACTCCTAGTCTTGATGAATAGAAGTATTCTTCTCTTTGCACTTGAATGAATGAGGCTTTGGATCACTTGGAAACAAAGGCTTATGAATTATATGATCAAAGGACTTTTAAGATTGAAAATGGAGATTTGAATCAGAAAGGTTTTAGTGCAAAAAGGTGAGAAAAATCCAGATTTAATGTGGTATTTATAGGCAACAAGTTCTGACAGAGGAGCGTGGCCGCCGCCCTTAAATCAAGGCCGGCCCCATTACGATTAAGGGGACCGCCCCTTATAATTAAGGGGGCCGCCCAACTGTAACGGCCAGAAAACTTGTCTTTTAGTGGAGAAAGTTTATTTGGTGAAAAACTAACTGATTTTGGTTAAAAATTTGAAATCATATATTTAGTATGATTAAAACATTTTTCTTTATTACCAAAAGTGTTTTTCAAAAATATATAATAAGTTTATATATTAAAATAAACTTTGTAATAATATCCCTTTGATCTTATAATGCATTAAACACTATGTTTATTCATACCTTAAGTGATTAGATGGTGAAAGTGATTATTTACTACTAAATACTTGTTTATGTCATGATCTTTGGTTTGATGTGTTTTCGTTTTGTGATTATCAAAACATAGAGATATCGAAAGATATGAATAAAATTTTTTAGTCATTTATTTATATCAACAATCTCCCCCTTTTTTATGATTACAAAACCTAAACTCATTAAATCCAAAAATTAATTTTTAGACAAGTATTTAGTGAGTTTATATTCACTTCTCCCCCTTTTTGTATAATCAAAAAGGTTTAAGCCAATAAGAAGGAAGCTCCCCCTTGGTGTATGCTCCCCCTTGTTTGAGGGCACCAAGGGTTCGAGTAATGGAATTCTTTCAAGAAAAATATTAGAAGCACAAGCATGGCATAAGCAAACACATATAACATAATACCAACTAATAATAAGCATGGCAAAAGATAATTAGAAACACATATTAAATCATTCATAAATAGAAAATGATTATGTCAACCCATAATCATTTTTACAAAGTCCATAAAGATAGAGTACTAAACTAAGTAGAACATCCTAATGTGCCAACAAGGAGTGTCACCAAACTTTCTTGAATCCCAAAATGGTTTAGGAGTTTTATTTGAAAAAGAGGGACATAAGCATATAAAATGCTTGGTGGTTTAGTGGAGATAAACTTTTGGTTGCATGGATGTTGGTGAGTTTGGAGATGTGGAGCTTGTAGGTGGTGGGTTTGAAGTTGGGTTTGTTGTTTGAGGGTTTTGATGTTGTTCAAGTGATGATGTTTGTTGAGATCTAGTAAGAAGATACTCAGTCCAAGTGAAGTGCTCATTCAATGCAATGGTTTGTTGTTGAAGGAAGATGCAACAAGGGCAATTGTTAACATGCTTCTCAATTTGGTTGATGTTGTGTGGTGATGATGGTGAGCTTGATTGGGGTGGATCCAAATTGCGTTGAGCAAGATGTAATGCTAAAAGAGCACTAAGCTCATGAGCTTCTTTTAGCTCCTCAACGAACTTCAAGTGTTCGGAGGAAGGTGATGGTGGTGGAACATGATAGTTGTCTTGGGTGAAGGTTTGAACATGCAACATAGGAATGGCATGTGAAGTTGTAGGATGTGGTGGTGGTACTCTTGGTGGTGGAGACATGGTTGAGCTTGGGTAGTCATGAAAGCATGAAATGGGTGGAAGAGGTTCTTCATGAGTGGGTGGTGTTTTTGTTGAATGAGCAACATGTGAAGTATTGATTGAGAGATTGGGATTGTTGTTTTGGGATTGAGCATGCTCATCATAAGAAGAAGCATTAATGAAGGCATGAATGGATGATAGGTTGTGAGATGAGTCATTAGTGTGGGTTTGAGGTTTAGTTGTTGGTTGACTTGGAACAACATCACTTGAGTTATGACAAGAATCAAGTTTCCTCCTCCAAACGGGTTTGACGGAGATCCTTGCGGTTATTGAAATCTTTGGTTTTTGGTTGTTGGGAGATGACATGTTTGGGTGTGATGGCATTAATGATGGGAAGAGGGTATTTATAATGTATGAGAAATGTGGTTTAGGAATGTAAATTTTGAGGGATAGTATGGGACAAAGTATGTTTGTGAATTTCGGGAAGTATAGGGTGAAATGGGTCAAAAAGTGATAAAGAAAACAGTATCCCCGACCATCAGATGGCCGGTCCCCTTAAAATTAAGGGGGCCGCCTTATATAATTAAGGGGGCCGCCAATCTGTTGATTCCCAGAATGCCAGAAATGGGTTTTTGGCAGAGAATTTTCAAAAAGGTTGTGTTTTTGGATTTGGATTCAAGTATGTTCAACTCTTTGAGGCAATATAGGGCATACTATTCATGAATGTTGAGAGTGATTTAGAGATAATTAAATTAGACAATTAATATCCAATAATCATTCTATCTACTAATTTATCAATTAAGATATGCAACTAAGGAAGCAATAAAGCAAATTAGTTAAATATGCAACTACATGAAGATGATAACATGTAGGCTAGTGCAAACATATTGAGAGTTGCTTATAAGTAACAAGTAGGAAGATATGATTATATTGACTTCAAGACTTGTTACAAACAAGATCCATATGGGCAAACCATGATTCTCATGAAACAATTTCATTAAATTGTGAACGTCATTTCCACAGAAGTGTATGACACATGTGAGATAATCAAATATGTTTTAAGCAAAACGTTTTTAGTTTTATTCAACAATGTTTTGAAATAAATTCAAGTGTGTATTACAATAAAATAAATTGAGTTTTGTTTCATATCATGAGAAAGAAAAAAAAAAATCAATCTTGATTTTGATTAAAATAAAGTTATGGTAGCTTATTGTTAAACATGTTGTTAAAAAGAATGATATAGATATTTGAAAGATTTTTATTCAAAAAGAGAGGTTTTAAACATGATGTTTTGATATTGATAATCAAGAAATTGCAAGTGAAAGATTTAAAATGAAAACTTATCACACTCAAGAGAATCAATTAAGCCCATTGTCACATATAATCATATCTAATGGCAACTAAAGATATGGAAGAGAGATGGTAGATATTTATGATCTAAGTGCAATGAGATAGAGAGGGACAAAGTAAATCATTTATGGATACAAGATAGACATGTATATGTATATATATATATATGTATATATATATATATATATATATATATATATATATATATATACATATATATATATATATATATACATATATATATATATATATATATATATATATATATATATATATATATATATATATATATATATATATATATACATATATATATACATATATATATATATATATATATATATATATATATAGATATATATATATATATATATATACATATATGATATTAGAATAATTAACCTTCTTGTTGTTTAGTCTATTATCATTTTTCTTAGTCTTCATTTATATTGAAGACCCTCTATGATCTATAGTAGAATACTTACCATTTAAGCTATATGATCTTACTAGTTGCATTAATAGATGTATTATAATTAAGACATGTTAGTAACTTAATATTATGATGTTCTTTGTATACATACATATATATATATATATACATATATATATATAGATATACATATATATATATATATATATATATATATATATATATATATATATATATATATATATATATATATATATATATATATATATATACAAAGAACATCATAATATTAAGTTACTAACATGTCTTAATTATAATACATCTATTAATGCAACTAGTAAGATCATATAGCTTAAATGGTAAGTATTCTACTATAGATCATAGAGGGTCTTCAATATAAATGAAGACTAAGAAAAATGATAATAGACTAAACAACAAGAAGGTTAATTATTCTAATATCATATATGCATATATTAGTATTAATGATCTAAAAGCATGGCAACTTATAAATTAAATCATATTCATATACTAATTAAAGCATACTTTAATATAATGTAATATTGGCAAGTTTTTGAAAAGAAAACTTACCTCAGGTCCAGCTTTTCTTTAAGAGTGGGCATGAGAGAAGTGGAAGACATCATAAAAGTTTGCCCAAAACATGTCGAAGTAGCAAAGTGACATTCCAACGCAATAGAAATCAAGGGAGCTTGATCCGAAATGCTTAAACGATCACACCAATCATCACAAGTCGTGAAGACTAAGAATAATTGTGCTTTGGAGCCTTCGTATTGAAATAGTAACGGACACACCATAAAACCAATACTCCAAGAGTGAAGAACAAAATGCCGAGACAATAAATGACCGCAACAACGTCATAGGCAAATCATGTGCAGAATGTGAAACATAGTGATAGGAACTAATAGTCGTCAGAAGTAATAGAGCAAGGTGAGCAATCCAAAACATAATAGTCTCTTCGTTCGTTAATTACGTAAACATGATAAAGAGCTTGGTACCCAGATTCTCATGGGTCCAAGTTGGTTAGTTGAGAACATCCATTGCATTTAAATGCACATGATGAGGATGTCGTCGAGAAGTACAAGAATTCATCAATAGTTTGTTTTAATCAACAAACAATGACTTTCTTGACTAGAGTAATAAATAATGAGTGTAAATAATATTAGTTCTAAATTTCTTCACTGTGTTTAACGAATTTTATTTGTTTTGATACATTTGTTGAAGGATCATTTACGATAAATCCTAAGCCGGTTTTATCATAAAATGGCTTTTGAATATTAAGTAAATATTTTAAAGATCTAGAGCTATTTTCAAATTTTGCTAATATTTTTGCTTTTTCATTTTCCATTTTAATTTCATGTTTATAGTCTTGACAATATTTACATTTAAGATCAATTTCAATATTATTTTCAAGTCTAGACATTTTATCTCCTAAAATTATTTCCTTTTCAAAATTATTTTCAATAAATATTGAAGACTTATTTTTAGGAATCATTATTGAGTCAATGTTGCAAAAATGTTTGAAGTTGTTTTCCAATTTTGAAAATTCTAATATACAGTAGAAACTCGATAAATTAATACTTGATTATTTAATAAACTCTCCAAGATAATATTTTTTGCCGGTCCCGACTCGGGGATAGGGTGCTAAATTAATAATTCGCTAAAATTATAAGATAATACATTTTTGATAATTTCTTTAGACCCCATATAAAATATAAATTAATAATTCCTTATATATAGCATATTACATGAATGATTTATGAAGGTTTCATGAAAAATGACTCAACTGTCTTTTGTTTTTTGTTGAAAAATGACTCATGTTGTGTGTATGATTTGTTTGTGTTAACCTATTTTTAATGTCCATAAAGTGATACATTGAACACAAGAAGCATAATAAGGTGTGAGATTGAAGATTTCTTTCAAATTGGGCCGTTCATTTGATATACATGCATTGTATACAATAATTAAGTGGAAGCTTGAAAGGTGTTTGTAAACTAAGTATTCTACTATAAATTAATAAAATATTAATTAATATATAAATTAATAATTATTAACTTATCGATTAATTAATAACTCTTTTAATAAATAAATTTTGGTGGTCCCAAGTGTATTATATTATAGAGTTTCTACTGTAAATTGATCATAGCAAAAATGTTCGGTTTCGGATTGTACCTTATTAGTAGTTGTATAATTTTCACATGCTATATGTTGATCAATTCCATCGTCCATGTCGCTCCATGTTTTATTTGTAGTTTCGTTTAGATCTAGAAGCATGTAGTCCTTGCCATCAATACTTGTATTCACATTTGTTTGAATATTCTCACAAGCCGTATTATCATCGTCTTCTTCGTACTTGTTGCACCATGATTTATTAACGCTCTTTCTTTGGATTTGGCTCATGTATTCTTCGTTATTGATACCTTCAATGATCACATTTGAACTAGTAGTACATGTCTTTATTTCAACTAAATATTTATCTATTAAATTTTCTAGATTAACTATTTCTTGTGCAATATCAAGTTTATCATCTTTGATTTTACATTTCTCTTGGTGAAACTTTAAAAGACATTTCCAAATATCATTTGCCATTTTACAAAGAAATAATCTTTCATATTCAACTCTTGGTAGAGTTTTGAAAATAAGTAATTTGGCTTTAGTATTTTTATCAATTTTGGTTTGAAGATTATTATATTGATTTTCAAAATCCATTTTGGCTGGTTTAAGATCACCAATTGAAATGATATGCCAAAGATCAAGATCTATTAATTTCACATAATTTTCGAATTTATTTTTCCATTCAAGAAAATGATCATTTTCAAATAATAGTAGTTTTTGCGTAAATTCCCCTTCTAGATATTTTTCGAATTCCATAGATCGTTACAAGTTTTAAAATACAATATATTTTAAAATTCTTGCTAGACGTGGCTCTTGATACCAATTGTGGAAAACTAGAAGGGCGTTGACTAGTTTTACGTCTTTTTCGTTTTATTTGTTTTGTAAAAGTTAGCTTCAAAAGTTTAGATGAAAATTTAAAAACTCTTTAATGCAAAAATATAGATACAAGTTTATTTACGATTTTGTATAAACACTACTTATGTATAATATACAATTTCAAAACTCTTTAATGCGAAAGTGTCGATACTAGTGTATATACAATTTTGTGTAAACACTACTTATGTTTAATGTTGGGAAAGAATTTATAATTTCATATATCATATATATAAGCATATATATATGTATAAGTGTTTTAATATAAGTTTGTGTACTTGGTTTGTTTTTGAAAGATTAATGTTATGAATGAATTTTAGTTTGATCTTTATGTGAAATCAATATGTGTACAACACAAGCAATAATAATTATGTATGGAATGCTAGTAAGTAAGTAATCAAAAAGTGAGAGATGGAAAGATCAAACCGAGAGACAAAGAATTTATAGTGGTTCGGCTACAAGGACACCTTCCTTGCCCTACTCCACTCCCCGAGTTACCTACTCGAGAGTTTTTCTTCACTAGATCAAAAGCCTCCCTTATGGCGGAGAAAACCTTACACACCAAATTACACACCACAACTTTATCACAACACAATCACAACTTCTACACGACTTCTTTAAACCAATCTACGTCACACCAATTCTTCCTCACACCTTTCTACTTCACTCCTAGCTTCTTCACAACTTTCTACTTCGCTAACCCTTTTTCTTCACGCCACTTGTTTCTTTACACCTTCACTACTAAGTCCTAACCACTACAAAATATATTCTACTTCACAACTTCTAGGTTTCAAGGTCTTCTCAACTTCAAAGCTTCAACTTCTTTGTCTTCACAACTATCTCCACTTCAATATACTACCACTACTTATTTCTTCTATCACCAATCCTATTCACCACTACTTCTTCACTTCTAGTGCTACTTCACACCTTCAATAAATTTAGATCCTATATCTAAATCTAACTAGCCAATGTATACACTATATTCACCAAAGAATGAATGATATACAAGATGAAATAAACAAGCAACTTAGATAGCAAGATGATACTAAGTTGTAATACTCCTAGTCTTGATGAATAGAAGTATTCTTCTCTTTGCACTTGAATGCATGAGGCTTTGGATCACTTGGAAACAAAGGCTTATGAATTATATGATCAAAGGACTTTTAAGATTGAAAATTGAGATTTGAATCAGAAAGTTTTTAGTGCAAAAAGGTGAGAAAAATTCCAGATTTAATGTGGGATTTATAGGCAACTAGTTCTGACAGAGGAGCGTGGCCGGCCCCTTAAAATTAAGGGGACCGCCCCTTATAATTAAGGGGGCCGCCCAACTGTAACGGCCAGAAAACTTGTCTTTTAGTGGGGAAAGTTTATTTGGTGAAAAACTAATTGATTTTGGTTAAAAATTTTAAATCATATATTTAGGATGATTAAAACATTTTTCTTTATTACCAAAAGTGTTTTTCAAAAATATATAATAAGTTTATATATTAAAATAAACTTTGTAATAATATCCCTTTGATCTTATAATGCATTAAACACTATGTTTATTCATGCCTTAAGTGATTAGATGGTGAAAGTGATTATTTACTACTAAATACTTGTTTACGTCATGATCTTTGGTTTGATGTATTTTCGTTTTGTGATTATCAAAACATAGAGATATCGAAAGATATGAATAACGTTTTTAGTCATTTATTTATATCAACAATCTCCCCCTTTTTGATGATTACAAAACCTAAAGTCATTAAATCCAAAAATTAATTTTTAGACAAGTATTTAGTGAGTTTATATTCACTTCTCCCCCTTTTTGAAAAATTAAAAAGTTTTAAGCCAATAAGAAGGAAGCTCCCCCTTGTTTGAGGGCACCAAGGGTTCGAGTAATGGAATTCTTGCAAGAAAAATATTAAAAGCACAAGCATGGCACAAGTAAACACATATAACATAATACAAACTAATAATAAGCATGGCAAAAGATAATTAGAAACACATATTAAATCATTCATAAATAGAAAATGATTATGTCAACCCATAATCATTTTTACAAAGTCCATAAAGATAGAGTACTAAACTAAGTAGAACATCCTAATGTGCCAACAAGGAGTGTCACCAAACTTTCTTGAATCCCAAAATGGTTTAGGAGTTTTATTTGAAAAAGAGGGACATAAGCAATATAAAATGCTTGGTGGTTTAGTGGAGATAAACTTTTGGTTGCATGGATGTTGGTGAGTTTGGAGATGTGGAGCTTGTAGGTGGTGGGTTTGAAGTTGGGTTTGTTGTTTGAGGGTTTTGATGTTGTTCAAGTGATGATGTTTGTTGAGATCTAGTAAGAAGATACTCAATCCAAGTGAAGTGCTCATTCAATGCAATGGTTTGTTGTTTAAAAAAGATGCAACAAGGGCAATTGTTAACATGCTTCTCAATTTGGTTGATGTTGTGTGGTGATGATGGTGAGCTTGATTGGGGTGGATCCAAATTGCGTTGAGCAAGATGTAATGGTAAAAGAGCACTAAGCTCATGAGCTTCTTTTAGCTCCTCAACGAACTTCAAGTGTTCAGAGGAAGGTGATGGTGGTGGAACATGATAGTTGTCTTGGGTGAAGGTTTGAACATGCAACATATGAATGGCATGTGAAGTTGTAGGATGTGGTGGTGGTACTCTTGGTGGTGGAGACATGGTTGAGCTTGGGTAGTCATGAAAGCATGAAATGGGTGGAAGAGGTTCTTCATGAGTGGGTGGTGTTTTTGTTGAATGAGCAACATGTGAAGTATTGATTGAGTAATTGGGATTGTTGTTTTAGGATTGAGCATGCTCATCATAAGAAGAAGCATTAATGAAGGCATGACTGGATGATAGGTTGTGAGATGAGTCATTAGTGTAGGTTTGAGGTTTAGTTGTTGGTTGACTTGGAACAACATCACTTGAGTTATGACAAGAATCAAGTTTCCTCCTCCAAACGGGTTTGACGGAGATCCTTGCGGTTCTTGAAATCTTTGGTTTTTGGTTCTTGGGAGATGACATGTTTGGGTGTGATGGCATTAATGATGGGAAGAGGGTATTTATAATGTATGAGAAATCTGGTTTAGGAAGGTAAATTTTGAGGGATAGTATGAGACAAAGTATGTTTGCGAATTTTGGGAAGTATAGGGTGAAATGGGTCAAAAAGTGATAAAGAAAACAGTATCCCCGACCATCAGATGGCCGGTCCCCTTAATTAGAGGCCGGTCCCCTTAAAATTAAGGGGGCCGCCTTATATAATTAAGGGGGCCGCCCATCTAGTGATTCCCAGAATGCCAGAAATGGGTTTTTGGCAGAGAATTTTCAAAAAGGTTGTGTTTTTGGATTTGGATTCAAGTAAGTTCAACTCTTTGAGGCAATATAGGGCATACTATTCATGAATATAGAGAGTGATATAGAGATAATTAAATTAGACAATTAATATCTAATAATCATGCTATCTACTAATTTATCAATTAAGATATGCAACTAAGGAAGCAATAAAGAAAATTAGTTAAATATGCAACTACATGAAGATGATAACATGTAGCCTAGTGCAAACATATTGAGAGTTGCTTACAAGTAACAAGTAGGAAGATATGATTATATGGACTTCAAGACTTGTTACAAACAAGATCTATATGGGCAAACCATGATTCTCATGAAATGATTTGATTAAATTGTGAATTGTCACAATTTGTAATTTCAAGTCCTTGTTCAGATGTCGAAATTTCATTATTCATCTCGAAAAGTTACTAATCATCAATTACTATTCACCGATCACTATTCATCATTTTACTATTCATCATTTTTGGTGTCAGTTTAAGATTCTGAGAAGTGTTCAGAGAATTTACTATTCACATGACACTATTCATTTCCGAAGAGAAAACATTATTCATGTACTTTACTCATTTCATCGTAAATTTAGTTTACGGGTATTCAAATTCGCGTAACCAAATTTGGTTCAGGAGCGAATTCATGCATTATCATTGGAACATTTCATACGGACTAAAAATAGTCTGCATATTATCATTATGGCACTTGCATACTATTCCACTCGTAGGATATTTAAATTAGTACTTTTGGCATAATTAAATTTTACGTTTAATTATTTCTAAATAAATGTTAACATGCGACCAATAATGTGACTAACATGTCCGACACTCCCGACTATGATCCCAATATATTTTTATATTCACTTTAATAATATAAAAATTCTAATATTAATTTACCCGGTGTTTTGGAAATTTATTTAATTATTATCGTAAGTTTACTAAAATTACGACGGTTTTCGTAGAAACTAAATAATAATTATCTAAACACTCAATACTTGTACCCAATATATTTTTACAATTTTTATGACTTTATTATGTCCCGGTTAACTCCGTTAAAATTTATTTTTAGTTAACTCGGTACCCGGTATTCCCTAAAAATAATAATATACACATAATAATACTAAACTTCAACAACTATCTTACACATTCCCCACTTTTCTTCCTCCCTCCATTTTGCAGCCCCCCCCCCCCCTCCTCCATGATAATCATCTTACACATTGGAAATTTGCTACTAACTCTTTAATGATTGTCATAACTTGTCTTGTGATAAAATATATAAAACATAACAACTACATATCTTATTCATTTTACCAAATCAAAAAGCAAACTCATATTTCTTTTTCTCTCTTCTCTTGTGCTCGGCCTCATCAAGAAAACAAGAACAAACCATAGATTTTCAAGCTCAAGTAAATTATCAAGTATAGTTTGTACTCCTTTTTGGGGTTTGAAAGATAAACTCAAGGTTTACATAGGTTTTCATCCTCAAATCTCCTTAATCTTTCAAGTAAGTGTATGAAACTCATCCTTATGATTTTACCAAGTTTTTACAAGTTTCATATGATATATATACTAGATCTACATGCATATGCTATTTATACCACTTCATTTTAAACATATCTAACTTTTGAGCCCTAGAAATTGATTATAGTTAGATCCTTGTTAGATCCACTTGATTTATGATGTTTAGGAACCCATGACACCTTAAGAAGGTGTATGGTAGGATTAGACTAGTTTTGTCGTGATTGAAAGTGGTTTGTTTGAAGTTGGAACTAGATTGGAACCCTAGAAATGGTTTTTTGAAACATTACAAATACCGACTGTAATTATTTTTAAAACGTGGGAAACTCAGTAGGTGATGGGTAATTTTTGACCAAAGATTTATAAAATACTTTCAAAAACGAAGCCGTGGGCGAAAGAACGGATTAAAACGAGCTTATAACGAAGAAGTTATGATTTTTGCAAGTTAATTGACGAAAACTATTTTCTGAAAAACTGCATGCTGTTTGATAATTTTCGACGGACAAATAAAGGTGTTAGACGTAACCTAGAGGAGCTGAGCTATCGAAAATATATTAATACATACTAAGACGAATCCGTTGATTTAAAGAACGAGGAAAATGAACTTAAAACGACCAAGTTATACGCGTTTTAAAATCGTCAAAACTATATATATATTTAGTCACTACTAGAAATAATATAACTACGTACTAAAAGATATATTTTCTAGATTTCTTATTCAAGGATTTTATTCTTAACTAACGAAGTACGTACGACCCAAGGTTTATTTATACGACTACTAGACGTTATTTCAAGGTTTTTAAAACGAGGAATATAACACTAACATTATATATACGATATATTACGACAAGTTTCTATACTTCTAATTTGACTTATTTTTCCTAAGTATGGAAATTACCTACTTTGACGATAACAAGTATTTTCAAGTTACGAGTGGTATAGGTATCATGTGCATGTGCATTCATTACATCACGGCATGATCTAAAGTAGATCGTTATTACTCATATTAGGTTGCGGCTAGTGTTCGCGCCTTGTTGTCCCGATTATTTCATCACATTGTACTATCACTTCTGGTGAGTTTTCATAGCCCCGTTTTTAATTACTTATTTGATTTCAAATCCCACGGGGGAGAATACATTGCATCAATTACTTTTGTACATGCCCAAGTATTCAATTCCATACATTGCTTAAGTTGCCTTACTACCAAGTTAAGTCCCCTTTATTATCATGGACCGTTAATTATAATGCCAAGTGAGAGTGAGTGGATAGATCTATCGAGGGTGACGCCTGCATTCGTGTTTGGGTTCCTCCAACGGGTACGAATGCATTTCATGTCTAATATATTTTAGTGTCTGGTAAACACTCCTTTGGGGCCAATACAATATTATGTCTAGCTTCGGGGTCATGAGCTTAAGAGACAATGTAGCATTTTTGACATTTTGTCGGTTTACTTTATACTTGTGGCTAATGTACATACGATTTAACTTACAAACCTATGGAATTCACCAACATTCGTGTTGACGTTTTAGCAATGTATTTTCAGGTTATTAAGGCAGCTCCTGCTTGCATGCATTTAGACCTTCATGGAGTCGCGGAGTCGACGCGTCTCACATATATATATTTCCTGCACTTATGAAACGTTTGATCTGGATTGAACTTGTTTTTCATAAACTTGCAACACCATTTTAGGACCTATGTTTTGTAAACTCTGAATGTTTTAATGATCAAATGATGTATTTTTCCAAACGACACTTTAGGTCGTTCAATGTAATTGTAACTGTGGTGTTATGAAAGTCACCCCCAGGTATTCCATTCCGCTGCCATTCAGGTATTTTTGGGGTGTGACATATTGGCATCAGAGCTAAGGTTATAGCGAACTAGGATGTATCATGGACCATAGACTATAACCACATCATCATAGCATCTCATCATTTCATCATAGGTGCATATTCATTATACATGTGGTTTAATGCACACATTGTGCGAGTTATTTATACCCATACTCATATATATATATATATATATATATATATATATATATATATATATATATATATATATATATAACAGGAGGCGTTACACGTAGATAATGCCACATAAACGCCACCTCATTGCCCAGTAATTTATTATCAGCCATGTCATCAGCCACGTCATCAAATTGTCGCGATGTAAGCAATTTTTAAAATTTATTTTATTTGCATTTTCCATGTCATCACAAATAGTCCATGTCATCACGCCATGTCATCACAAAGCAACTTTTATAAATAAATCTAATTTTTTAATTAATTTTGTTTTTTTATATTAAAATTCGGTATTAATTAAATACAAAAATTTGGCATTTACAAGATTCGAACATGGGTCTATTAGACTAGAAACAAGTACTTCAACCAATGAAGCAAGCCATAAGTTGTGATAGATAATTCAAAAACAAAATATATATCTCTTAATCACTCCACAATTCAATATAAAAACAACTTATCATCATATTTTTTTCTTAAATATAGTTTCACAATATATCCAACTAATCACGAAAGAATGTACGCCTCTTTCCGTCAAAACCCTAATCATGCATATGTTGGAAAGTTGCCCCCATCTCCTCATCAAGCGACTTTATTTTCTAATGCTCATCTAATTATGTTCGACTTTTTTTTTCATGTATGTATTAGGGTTATTGAAAGATTAATCAAGAAGACAACTACTGATGATACACCAAAGGTAAAAACAGTGATGACGAAACTAACTGTTTTATATATATTTTTATATTGTACGTGTATGCATATGTTGATTTTGTTGCTAGATATTGGGTTTGATCAAGTCTAGGCGCCTTTTTCATTGGTACTGCTATGTGACTACGAGGTTGGATGCTATTTTGTTGAATTGAATATGTGTTTTATATTTTTTTGTATATTGTACGTGTATGCATATGTTGATTTTGTTGCTAGATATTGGGTTCAATAGAGATGTTCGACTTTTTCTAGGTTAGCTGTGGAGTTCACAAATTTGATCAAGTCTAGGAGAGCCTTTTTCATTGGTACTGCTATGTGACTATGAAGTTGGTTGCTATTTTGTTGAATTGAATATGTTACTGATTGTGTGTTACTTTTGTAGCAAGTGAAAAAAGGTACGGTGACAATGAAGGTATTGTAGATTTAACCAACCAACCTCTTTCATTCGAGCGATCATACAAGGTGTAATAGCTTTCTTTTTGTAGAAAATGTTGTGTAACTTTTTGATGATGTTTTGGTAAGCTTATTTTACCTTGAGTTTTTGAGTTGATACATGATATTAAGGGTAGCTTTATAAATTATCAAGGACGCTTATACCAAACTTCACCGTATCTCTTATATTTATAGAGTTTAAAAGTTAACTGATTTTGAGTATTTTAGGTTTTGATTTGACGCCTTATAGGTTCATTATGAATGGAGTGTTGGACATTGCTGATGTATGCACACGATGTTTGGCTTCAAAGTGGCATAAAATGCTTCTGAATTTTATGTTGCATCATGAAGGATTTACAGGTTAGCTATTTTTTAGTTTTAAAAGATTGTCACTGTATGTTAATAATCTTTTTATTTTTATTGGTTTTAAATTATGCGATTATGTGTGGAGTAATATGTGGCTTCATTGTCTTTGTCTACACCTTATATGTTCGTGTGATGCAAATAAGGAGTAGTACACATCATTGATATTTGTAGTGTGCAGGCCGTTATTTTTCTATGTGCTATTACCTCTTCACTTTCATCAGTTATATCATTCCAAACAAGTTTGAAAATCATCGTTTTACCTGATTTCAAAGCTTAAATTTTCTGCATAACTTTAAAATTCATGTTGCGGTGCCTTTGAGATTGATATTATTCTTGCCTTTTAGCTTTTGTTGACCTTCTACACAATACTTTTGAGGAGTCATAAATTATTTTAAACCTAAAGATGGTGCAATAATACACAAGCTTCAACTGATCTAAATGTATATTCGTTGGCAGCTATGAAAATTAAATCATTTATCCATTAAAGAATTTCTAAACTTGCGAGTGAAACAAACTTATTCTTTAGTTCTCATCATATCATTTAGATTTCGACATTGATGCATGGGATATTTCAATAGCCTAATTGAAGTGGATACCAGACATTAGTGTAAAGGTGCAATAAAAGCCAAAAACCAAAACAAAACGAAACTACGATGTTAAGCATCTTAGCTAGAAACTACTATGTTTGAGCATGAGCAAATGTCCTTTACTATGATATAGTACACAAACAATTTTGTGAGTTATGTGGGATTTGCTCTGATCTAATTTTATTTATATTGGATTAACAAGAAAAGTGTTTTCTGATTAATATTAACGCACCATCACGGACCAGTGGAGCGCAAATACAGTACCTCATATAGCATATCAAAAAATTGAGAAGACCGATTCTTTATTTGGTAATCTCTCGATCTATAAACATACCCATGTTTATTTTGTCATTTTCTTTAATATTTTTAGGCTCTTTTTTCACATCATTTTTTAGTTATGCATTACAGTTGGGGAAAATTACCAAAATGGCCTGTTGCCCTGCGGTCTACGCATATTTAGTCTGTTTTTGAAAAATTCCCGTTTTAGCTCAGGTTGCCCTGGGCAACTTTCGTATAGCCAACTGATTTGAATATGTCAGACTTAGACTAAGTTTGTTGTCCTAACATGTAGCACATTGCAAACATTGCTTGAAACAAGACCTTGGTGCTACATGTACCTGCATTTAATTTGATCAATGGAGGTTCACATGTAGGTAAAATACACATTCATCTTACTATACATTCCCATATTGTTTTAC
This sequence comes from Artemisia argyi, assembly GCA_030686995.1. Lineage (NCBI taxonomy): Eukaryota > Viridiplantae > Streptophyta > Magnoliopsida > Asterales > Asteraceae > Artemisia > Artemisia argyi. The sequence goes on along the minus strand of JARVZY010010248.1, from coordinate 126,972 downwards.
GCCAAGGACGCAACTCATCTGCTTTGTATAATCAATCATTTGGAATTTGATCTTGATAGGATCTGAGTTGCTAACCTGCTTGGTAATTCTGAGAATGATTGTGTAATGCGGGAGTTCCACCCTGAAAGAAATGGTATACGTGTCTCTTGATTCATCTTTACTCGAAGATGCAAGATTGGTGAACTACTTGAACCTTTTGAAGCAAGGGCTTCCAAAAACCAGCAAGTTAGTTTTTTTATTATTCCATTCTTTTAATACAACATAATAAGAGTTTACCCATTGTTTAAGAGTTACTTTTGTAGCTGTTGAGGTCATAAGTCATAACTCAAAAGATATAGAAAACTTGATATTGTAAGCTTAACTAAACATATTCGATTCATCTGTTATGAGTAGCTTTGAAGAAGGCTCCGGGTCATATTCGAGTTTATTTGGTAGTAAAAGGATGCATGTACAATGATTAAACCATGAGTTCTAGGTTGCAATGGGATACTTATCCCATCATTTAGAGTTAAAACAACATGCCTTTATCACATCATCGCAGTTGGATGTATAATTAGCTGTCGCGTGGGCATATCTTGGGAAGGTAAACCTTACACTAGACATGATAAATAAACTGATTGATTTTACTGATCAAGAGTCATTCTAGCTAGGAGTCTCATTGATTCATTTATTAAACTGACGTTATTAGTTGATATATTTACAGGCAGTGACTGAGCTTGTGCATAGGACACATCTACTGTGTTTACATGGAAAGGGACGATTGATTGATAGTTCAGATGTTGGTCCTCACATTCAGGTTATATTAGTTTATCTTTACATAGACTTGACATGGAGTGCTAAAATGTGGTAGATTTAGTTTTGTTTTTGTTGTACTCATTATGGTATATATACTTTCATAACAGGCTGTGTTATTGTCACTTGTGCAAGCAAACTTGCTGAAGTTATCGGAAATCAAAACAACCCCTTTAAAGCAACAAAGAAATCCCTTAAACACCAACTGCAACGAACCCCTTGCAGCAGCAACCAAGTTAGTAATTCAAAAAAATGACATTAGTCAAATATATGCCTCATTTGTTTGACTGTTTCAGCCTATGGCCTACTATTATCACTCAAGTCCGGTAATAAATTTAATAAAACGGTTTAATCATCGTCTCGGTTGCCCATTCTTTTATTGAATTAAATTGTTCGTTTATAATTTCTCTTCCAATCGATAACCAACTACTGTCACTCATATCCAGGTCTCTCCTTTATTGATCGAGCACACTTCAAATCGTAAATCAGGTAATTTTCATACTTTAATCTACTTTTTAATGAATTCATTTGAATTTTTATCTGTACGCATTTAGTTGCATATAATCAATAGGCTCAATAAAATGGAAAATTAAAAAAAAAAAAAATCAGTTTATAAGTTTTAGTTGTCATGTGTACTCTCTTATATTTTTTAAGCGTTTAAAATTGTTTCTCATAAATAAAGTTCACAGCGTGCACCGTTGGAGCTCATGGATATGGTTGTTGTCTATCAAGAAGGTACCTGCGAGCGCTTGTGCAGGTGAAATATATTGAAATATAAAATTTGTAGTATCTTTTACAAATAAACCTCTATGCATGGTAACTATGCTTAAACTAACCAAATATTGATTACAATCTTATCCATAGTTAGCGTTAACAAGTTTTTAACCAATTAGCTATTAGCAATTTGGCATTAAGTTGATTCAAACTTAAATAAAAGCAATCTAAATGTTACGTTTTTTTAATAAACACCGTACAATTCAATTCCCTCACTTTTTCGGCGATGGCTTTGCTATTCCTCTTGATCACCAACAAGCATTAGTTACTTTTTTTTTCTTGCATTTAAAGGTGGGAATTTTAACCCATTTATGAGGCTGTAACCATTGATTATCTTATTTTACCTTATGGGCTTGGTTTATCTGTAATGGACCAGATAAAAATAGTTTGCCTGAAAAGATACTGGTCAAATGGTTGCAATATATGGTTCCGAGATAACCAATGTGTATTTCTATGCTTACAGCCTCTTAATTTTTATTTTATTACTGTAATACCATTTATTTTGTAATTACAATTTGCGCATTAACCGTCCTTAGAGATAATGGACTAAGGAATATTTGTGGGTCAAATCAACATGAGCTGTATTTACTCGCACTAAAAACAAACCGTTTCAACCCCAACCTTTTCCAAATAAGACCCAACCTGCCCGTCCCACCCATTGGCTGCCTCTAATTCCTTTTTTGTGTTTCCTTTCTTGACTGTGTCTGTTTTGTCTTCAATTCAGGTGGGTTCAGACAGAGTGCATGAGATTGGGTGACACTGACAATCTTGATATTAACGAGCTTCTGAAAATGGCAGTTCGCTGTCTTAAAGAAAGGCCTGTACTGTGCAAGTATTACGCTGAAGAGGTAGATATACATGAATCGCCATTCTTCAATCACTTATCAGTTTGACACTGGCTTTTAGAGGTGGCAAAGAGAATGGGTTGGGAAATGGTCAAAACAACCCATTTCTTTTCGAGATACTTTTATGTTATCTTTTGACCCCTTCAAGATATAGACATAACCTGAATGGACCAATCTTATAAGTAAATGCCATATTGCCACCTCTACCTGCTTTGATTAACAAATCGGTTCATTGTTGATAGGTAGCAAATATGAAGTACAATGCGTTATTTAGGAGATTTATAAGTGCTCTTACATGTGGAGGACCTGGTGGAATTCCTAGGCCAATTGAAGTACATGTTGATGATCCTTTAAGCTTTGTAAGTGACATGCTAGGCTGGCTACATTAGGTGCAACATATACCCGTATAAATGGAATATATCTTCATGACTATGAATCACAATTTGTAATTTTTCTTTACTTTTTCTCAAATGCAGGCCCTTGCATCTGAAAGAGAACTTGTATTTGTGTTACTTGATTTAGATGCAATAGTGGATACAGGACCAACTGCGCGTCGTTTTCTAAAATCGTAGAGACTAATCAAGAAAAGCCAAAACCTGACTTGACATTTGTTTTGGATAGGATCTTTGAAGGCGTTTTCCGACCATTCAAAGTCAAAGTTGAATAAGTGTTGCAGTCTCAACCAAATCTCATAATCTCATACTTAGAAATACCCTCGAGTTCTACAGCCATACTGTGAGTATTAGTAGTATTATGACTTAAAAACAAAAAAATAGGCGAGTCTCACAGTTTAGTTAACGGGCATTGGGATTCATTGTCCTAATTTGTCATGTATTATGCTGGATTTGAATACAATTTTTACATAAAAAGCAGGCAACAACTATGACACACTGTTGAAAACCTATAATTTACAATAAACAGTTTAAGATTACAATGTACATCTGTTCATTAACCTTTTTGCTTATCGGTCTTCTACATAATACTTGCTGATTTCTAAATTGATTATCGGCTTGAAAAAGTAGAAGCAAATAGTCAGAGTAAATTTGATTGAAGGGGCAAAAAATATGACTGCAAGACGGTTGAGAAGCTTCTTATAGATAACCAATATGCTTCTTTAAAAGTCAAGTGTGTCGACGACATTCAAGATCCTCCTGTTCACCCTTGAGGGAGGTCTAACTACTACTCGAGATGGAGTGCTAACTGTACTCGATTGGTATTTATGTTCAAAATCTCTTCAGGAGCTTCAAAATGTATGTAACAATTCGCAATTTCAGGTTAACTTTTATTCCCGAAAATTTCACTATTCACTTTTTACTATTCACTTTTACTATTCACTTTTTACTATTCACTTTTTACTATTCATCTCAGAAATTTTTATTTCATATTCTCGTAAGTTAAACTATTTTAACGATAATCCGAGAGTTTGACGCTCGTCGGATCATTTCTGCAAAAATCACAAAGCCGTGTCCGAGATTTACTTTTAGGTTTAAACGTCCTTCTAGCATCCCGATATGTCCATAAAACATTATAAACAATAGAAATATGATTTTCTCTCATTTTAGGACAATTCCAAAAGTTTCGGAATTTTACGTTTTTCAGTTCAGCGTTTTACGCGAATTGCGCGTTTTAGGCCCGTGTTTCCAGTTTTTAGCAGGGTTTTAGCACCCGATAGAACCTACCACTCATTTTATATTTTATTATGGACCATATTGACAAGTTTAGACATTCTTTCAAGTTTCATATTTTTAGGATACCCAGTTTTACGTTTTGAGGCTTAACAGCTTACGGTTAGCAACCTACGGAGTCAAAACTAGCTCTATATCTTGGATAATATCAACCAAAGACCAAAACTTGGTCCCTAAGCCTTCCAAACCGACTTAGGGGGGAGGGAGTCACCACACATGTGTCTTGAAATTACAAAAGTGCCCTTAGATCACTACATATTCACAACTTGGTCTCCAAGTTTACCAAGAAAATATCCTAAACATGTAACCTCCTCAAAACTCATATAAATACCCCCTTGCCCCTCTATGAACGTCCACAATCACCCTCACCCTCACCTCACACTTAACTAATTCTCTTCCAAGTTACAAGCAAGATTCAAGAACCATATCAACACATAAACCCTAGTTTAGTTTTGATTCATCAAACAACTTACAAACCCTAGAAACTTTGGTGATTCTCTTGAGTTTAGATCCACTCAAGTCACCTTAATATTCATCACAAATCATTCAAGAATACAAGATTAGCAAGGGTGGTTAAATAATAGGAAGCATGGCTATGGTTGGAAAGGGTTAGGAAGATTAAGTAGTGATTCTTGGTTTTGATCTTGGTTCTAGTTAGTTTCCTCACAAGTTGTAAGCAAACCCTTATACACTCCTTGCTTAATTATCATTATCATGCTTATTATGTTTCTTTCATGCTATATATGGTCTTGGTATTGAGTTCATGATGTTTAAAAATGGATAAAACAAGCTATGGTATACATATGGTAACTTATGACAAGTAAACAAGCAAACTAGTGATTTTTATGGAAAACCACGACCACAATAGTATAACTTTGATATTTGACACTTACTTACTGTTAAAAAGGACTTAACAAGGAAAACATAGCGATTTGAATCACCTAAAACGAGTACACGAGTCAAAAGTTATGGCCTAAAGAAGTTAGCGAAACCAAAACGCCGAAACTGCCTTTAACCTACTGTTTGCATTCTGTGATTTTGAAAGTCCTACTTCTGGTCCGATTCATCAAAAAGTTAAAACACGAAAGTTGTCCGGAACGACGTTTTCGTTCAGGAACAAAGAAGCTCGAGCCCTGAAAACACTTTACGAGTGATATTTTTCTTCAAATTCTTAACAGCCCGTTTTAAGTACCAAGTTACTATATTATTGGTTATGGCTAAGTATAACCAAGGGGTCTAATGACCTTAAAGCCGAGACCACAGCCATGGCTAAAGCCAAGGTTGAGTCTCAAGACCATGGTAACCATGACCAAAGCCACGGCAAGGCCACGGCTAAGACCTTAAGACTTTCTAAACCGAAATCATTATAACTATTATACATATTGAACACTACAATAGTAGGGAGCTTCATGTGAGGAGTTCATATGGGTAAACCGTCGAGACGAGTTGTGGATTTACGAATTAAAGTGTCCTGGCTCCTCGAACGTTTACTACATGACTTCTGAATTATGATGGCCCGAACGGTAGTAAGAGATATACAAACTATACATGTTTCATAGACCACTTATATTCAAAGACTTACACTATATACTAAGTACTACATCATGAACTATATGCAAGACATATATAGGCAATTCTTCGTACTCTTAGACATTACTCAAACCTAAGACACGACGTTCTATTATAGGCTGCTCTTAGAGACTTTCGCTATTCGACTACCACTTTCATTTCTCATTTCATAGACTTAAGGTGAGTCATAGCCCCTACTTTTTCGTACTTGCTTTAACTCTTTGGGGGGGGGGGATACATGCACAACTACTTGCTTACTTGTACAAATACTTGATCGCATTATACTTGATTGTTCTATACTTGATTGTCTTATACTTGATCGCATTATACTTGATTTCATACATACATGATTGTGTTATACTTAACTGCGTTATACTTGATTGTGTTACTGCCAGTGGCTCCAGATTAAGTTGCTGGATGACCATTGAGACTTCCGATGGCTCCAAATTAAGACCTTGGATGACCATTGAGGCTATTGATACATCCTAACATTTGCGAATGTTGGATACATCATAAACGTGAGGTCTTCGGAGATGAAGAGTAGACTCACGACTAATTGCTTAATTGTTTTGATGAACTTATACATGTCTTAATCATATTATATTGTAGCAGTGGGTTGTGAACACACAGGTTACAAGTCTCTTATGGCGGGACTTGTAACTGAGTGGATTCACGATGCCTTTGCTGTGTGAACATTCTTTTAAGGCTTTTCAACTGTTTTAAGACAAACTCTATGAACTCACCAACCATTGTGTTGACACTTTAGCATGTTTATCTCAGGTTAGTAAGGTGATAGCTAGTGAGTGGAACTTAGAGTCAAGCTGCATATTCTGAAGACTTACGCTTTTATCATTTACCATTCAAAACTTTGTATACATTTATGTATCATACTTTGAAATCTCATGTTTGTAACTTTGAATTCATTAATCGAATGGTAACTTTTCAAAACGTCTCATTTAGAGTTCGTTTTCTATAACTTGTACTTTGTATTATGAAGTAGCACCCCTGTGACACAGTCTTCCGCTGCGGTATTTTGGGGGTGTTACAGATTGGTACCAGAGCCTTGGTTATAGAGAACTAGGTTGCATTTAGTGCCTAGACTATAACTGCTATATACGTTGGGACCTTCCTCTTTATTTGCCTTACACACAATACATACACATATGCTTTTGGTTAGAGGTTTACTTAGTTCCACGCTGTTAGATAATGTGACTTTAGTATTATAAGGAGCCCCAGAGATTCGTCGAGTCATTAAAAACATGGAGCTCAGTAATAACTAATTAGTTAACTTAATCTTGTGTTTGATGAGACACAAGATTTGAGTTAAATAATATTATTGCTTAGCTTTAGGGATTTGATGACTTGATTATCTTACCATCGGCCTCTGAAGGCGGATTTTGTGTCGAAAATTCTTAAGTAGGATGTTTTAGAATCTCCTTATTTAAATGGATTGGGACGCCTCTTCATTTAAATAAAGAAATTGTAAATCACCGAACCATAAGTTTATGAGACCTTACTTACATAAATTTGGACGCTTCTTTATGTAAGTAATGTGTTATAAATAAGTGGGCTTAATTGTAGCCGATACAACTCCTTAACCAGAATCTTAGACGAATCAGAGTGAACACCACTATATTAGAGATCCCGAATTCTCTTAGACACATCGTAAGTAGTTAACATCAACAGAACTTCGGGGCGAAGTTCTCCTTAAGGGGTAGAGACTGTAACAATTCGCAATTTCAGGTTAACTTTTATTCCCGAAAATTTCACTATTCACTTTTTACTATTCACTTTTACTATTCACTTTTTACTATTCACTTTTTACTATTCATCTCAGAAATTTTTATTTCATATTCTCGTAAGTTAAACTATTTTAACGATAATCCGAGAGTTTGACGCTCGTCGGATCATTTCTGCAAAAATCACAAAGCCGTGTCCGAGATTTACTTTTAGGTTTAAACGTCCTTCTAGCATCCCGATATGTCCATAAAACATTATAAACAATAGAAATATGATTTTCTCTCATTTTAGGACAATTCCAAAAGTTTCGGAATTTTACGTTTTTCAGTTCAGCGTTTTACGCGAATTGCGCGTTTTAGGCCCGTGTTTCCAGTTTTTAGCAGGGTTTTAGCACCCGATAGAACCTACCACTCATTTTATATTTTATTATGGACCATATTGACAAGTTTAGACATTCTTTCAAGTTTCATATTTTTAGGATACCCAGTTTTACGTTTTGAGGCTTAACAGCTTACGGTTAGCAACCTACGGAGTCAAAACTAGCTCTATATCTTGGATAATATCAACCAAAGACCAAAACTTGGTCCCTAAGCCTTCCAAACCGACTTAGGGGGGAGGGAGTCACCACACATGTGTCTTGAAATTACAAAAGTGCCCTTAGATCACTACATATTCACAACTTGGTCTCCAAGTTTACCAAGAAAATATCCTAAACATGTAACCTCCTCAAAACTCATATAAATACCCCCTTGCCCCTCTATGAACGTCCACAATCACCCTCACCCTCACCTCACACTTAACTAATTCTCTTCCAAGTTACAAGCAAGATTCAAGAACCATATCAACACATAAACCCTAGTTTAGTTTTGATTCATCAAACAACTTACAAACCCTAGAAACTTTGGTGATTCTCTTGAGTTTAGATCCACTCAAGTCACCTTAATATTCATCACAAATCATTCAAGAATACAAGATTAGCAAGGGTGGTTAAATAATAGGAAGCATGGCTATGGTTGGAAAGGGTTAGGAAGATTAAGTAGTGATTCTTGGTTTTGATCTTGGTTCTAGTTAGTTTCCTCACAAGTTGTAAGCAAACCCTTATACACTCCTTGCTTAATTATCATTATCATGCTTATTATGTTTCTTTCATGCTATATATGGTCTTGGTATTGAGTTCATGATGTTTAAAAATGGATAAAACAAGCTATGGTATACATATGGTAACTTATGACAAGTAAACAAGCAAACTAGTGATTTTTATGGAAAACCACGACCACAATAGTATAACTTTGATATTTGACACTTACTTACTGTTAAAAAGGACTTAACAAGGAAAACATAGCGATTTGAATCACCTAAAACGAGTACACGAGTCAAAAGTTATGGCCTAAAGAAGTTAGCGAAACCAAAACGCCGAAACTGCCTTTAACCTACTGTTTGCATTCTGTGATTTTGAAAGTCCTACTTCTGGTCCGATTCATCAAAAAGTTAAAACACGAAAGTTGTCCGGAACGACGTTTTCGTTCAGGAACAAAGAAGCTCGAGCCCTGAAAACACTTTACGAGTGATATTTTTCTTCAAATTCTTAACAGCCCGTTTTAAGTACCAAGTTACTATATTATTGGTTATGGCTAAGTATAACCAAGGGGTCTAATGACCTTAAAGCCGAGACCACAGCCATGGCTAAAGCCAAGGTTGAGTCTCAAGACCATGGTAACCATGACCAAAGCCACGGCAAGGCCACGGCTAAGACCTTAAGACTTTCTAAACCGAAATCATTATAACTATTATACATATTGAACACTACAATAGTAGGGAGCTTCATGTGAGGAGTTCATATGGGTAAACCGTCGAGACGAGTTGTGGATTTACGAATTAAAGTGTCCTGGCTCCTCGAACGTTTACTACATGACTTCTGAATTATGATGGCCCGAACGGTAGTAAGAGATATACAAACTATACATGTTTCATAGACCACTTATATTCAAAGACTTACACTATATACTAAGTACTACATCATGAACTATATGCAAGACATATATAGGCAATTCTTCGTACTCTTAGACATTACTCAAACCTAAGACACGACGTTCTATTATAGGCTGCTCTTAGAGACTTTCGCTATTCGACTACCACTTTCATTTCTCATTTCATAGACTTAAGGTGAGTCATAGCCCCTACTTTTTCGTACTTGCTTTAACTCTTTGGGGGGGGGGGGGGATACATGCACAACTACTTGCTTACTTGTACAAATACTTGATCGCATTATACTTGATTGTTCTATACTTGATTGTCTTATACTTGATCGCATTATACTTGATTTCATACATACATGATTGTGTTATACTTAACTGCGTTATACTTGATTGTGTTACTGCCAGTGGCTCCAGATTAAGTTGCTGGATGACCATTGAGACTTCCGATGGCTCCAAATTAAGACCTTGGATGACCATTGAGGCTATTGATACATCCTAACATTTGCGAATGTTGGATACATCATAAACGTGAGGTCTTCGGAGATGAAGAGTAGACTCACGACTAATTGCTTAATTGTTTTGATGAACTTATACATGTCTTAATCATATTATATTGTAGCAGTGGGTTGTGAACACACAGGTTACAAGTCTCTTATGGCGGGACTTGTAACTGAGTGGATTCACGATGCCTTTGCTGTGTGAACATTCTTTTAAGGCTTTTCAACTGTTTTAAGACAAACTCTATGAACTCACCAACCATTGTGTTGACACTTTAGCATGTTTATCTCAGGTTAGTAAGGTGATAGCTAGTGAGTGGAACTTAGAGTCAAGCTGCATATTCTGAAGACTTACGCTTTTATCATTTACCATTCAAAACTTTGTATACATTTATGTATCATACTTTGAAATCTCATGTTTGTAACTTTGAATTCATTAATCGAATGGTAACTTTTCAAAACGTCTCATTTAGAGTTCGTTTTCTATAACTTGTACTTTGTATTATGAAGTAGCACCCCTGTGACACAGTCTTCCGCTGCGGTATTTTGGGGGTGTTACAATGTACGTTGCTGTCTATGACTCAAATTGTTGTTTTTTCCTTTCCCTTTGTGTTTCGTGCTAAGCTTCTGGATCTCATATTTCACTCAATCAAGTATTTAGCAGTGCTACAGCAAGGGAACGGGAACGTGAATGTCTTTATCCTGATGCATGTGGGGGTGGACCTCGCAGTTGGATCAGCCAAGGAGTGGTGGGGTTTGATAGAGGTCATGGCACTCGCGAAAAATGTGCCTTGCATACCACTAGACTTTCTCTTGACACTTTAGTTACTTTTTGGTCCGCAGTAGGAGAGGAGACACGGCATTCTCATCTTGCTGCTTTTGATCCAAAGAAATCCATTACACCAGCTGGAATCATCAGTAACCGAGTTGATGTAAGATACTTGCATTAGCTTGAATTTCCAAAATTTTATCTATTAGAAATGTTCAATGCCTTTTTTCATCTTTCATATATATTTCCATTGTGTTATTGATTGCATTGTCAATATTTCTTAACCAAAGACCAGTCTGGGAGGGTGTTAAATCATTTTGGGGAGGTTGTTGGTGACTATTCCAGGCTGTAACCAATCTCTTAAGTTAAAGCTGTCATGCAGCTTAAAGTGGTGGATTTTTTTAGGTCCCATCATGTAGTCATTATCCTCATTTCTCATTGTGTGAAATCAATGGGATTCACCATCTCATCTTCGTCTCTTCACACACGGTGCAATTGGGAGACACAGAATAAGAATATTGGATTAATTAGTAGGACATTGACTTTTAGTTATGAGTTTCAGATTTCAACATATAATATTGGAAGGGTATTCAAATTGTGAAGTTTGTGTCTTCCTACAAAAGATGAAATATAAAATTACCATTCCCTAATATTTGCCTTAGCATGTGGCAATATGGTGTTAGCAGACGTCAAGTTATGATAACTTTCAAACAAGAAATACTCTCTACACACACTCTGAAAATGGACATGCGTTCTTGATTTAATCAGTACTGTTCATATTTGAAGGTATAATATTGCTGTTTAGAGCTATGTATTTGGCTATCCTGTTCTCCCCAAGTATGGCAATGGCTCCATTTGCAGAGTCTTTTGGTGCCTCAACTAGACAAACTTAACTCACGCTTGGAGTTTTCTTTTTGAAAAAAAATAAAATTAAAAAAAAAAAAAAAAAAAAAAAAAAAAAACACGTCGTACTTTAGAAATAGCAGGTCCTGCTTTTATAAAGTGGGGTCAGTGAGCAGCCACACGGCCTGACCTTTTTCCTACAGACTTGTGCACTGAGCTATCTAAGCTTCACAGCAAGGCTCCCGAACATAGCTTTGCTTACACAAAGAAGACAGTAGAAAAGGCTTTTGGTCGTAAAATTTATGAAATATTTGATGATTTTGAGGAAGTGCCTGTAGCATCAGAAAGTATTGCACAAATACATCACGCTTCCTTGAAATATAGATATTGTGGAAAGCGTAACAAGCCTATGTTAGTTGCTGTTAAAGTTAGACATCCTAGGGTCGGTGAATCAATTAGAAGGGTCTTTGAGATTATAAATGTAGTTGCAAAGATGTCTAAGTTCATTCCTACACTTAATTGGTTGAGACTGGATGAAAGAGTACAATAGTTTGCGGTTTTTATGATGTCACAAGTTGATCTTGCACATGAAGCTGCTCATTTGAGTACTAAACAGACTTACATGGTGGTCATTGAGATTAAACTTTGATGTAAATTTACATAAAATTACTTTGTATTTTTTAATTGTTTTATAAATTTTAACGTTCATTTGAGTTTAATTCATATACTATGTTGTTACAAAAACTTATGAATATTTTATTTGTTTTATTAAATCTTGATGTTCATTTATTTTACCAGCTACAACACACGTGCACATGTCATATACGTGATGTCAAACAACATGAGTTAAATGGACTTTTCCAGGGTTTAGGATTAAATATGCTTTAATTATGATGATTCTTGACATGTTAGATTACCTATCATTGTATAGTCTATCTTCCGATCAAGGTTGAACCTCACGGGGCCGATCAGATAAAGTAACACTTAGTAGACACAGTAATGATATTAAGTTACTCGAGGAGAAAAGAGTTTTATTGAAACAATTGGCACCTCAAAAGAAACACGAGGTGAAGTGTTTATGTTTTAGTATTTCTTCAAAAATTGTGATTGTTGTCTCCTGTTAATATGGTTTGTTTATTGATCGAGCCTTTTCGGCCAATTACAGAGGAGGACTATGAGTGGTTGCTAATGTTAGCAGGTATGATTTGTTAGATATTTAATAACTATGTGTATGTGTTTTGGTATCTGATTTGAAATAAAATTAAGTATTAATTTGTAGAAGGAAAAAAGTTACCCCCCGCAATGCCAATCGGGTAACAATAAGAAAAAAGTAAAAACAAGCCATGTTCGACAATGGTAATGAACTTTGCACTCCCTCCATAATTTACATCTTATACTGCACATATCGACCCTAAACGCAAGTTCTTTATATAGCTTCATCACTTGAATCAAACGACAATGATTGAAATGTCATCTTTACTTTCTTTGGTCAGTATCTATTTTTGCTATACTGAAACTTATTCTGATTGTGGTTAATTGGTTCATGTTATTTGATTAACTTTTGTGGTTAAAAGTTAAAACTGAACAAAATATTGGTTTATTGGTATGGTTCGTGTTCATGGAAGCATGACCTGCTCTCGAACATGATTTGATTTGTTACAATACGCACAATGTATATAGAATTAAATTGTTATTTATAATGTTGTTCTTGTGAAATGATAAGAGTGTATTTCTAAGCAGAATATGCTCACAATTGGTCCTACATCATTTACCCTAATCATTGGAAAGGCTATGAGTGTATGACTATCGTTGAAGAAAGTAAACGACAGTATCACATGTTGGTCATCATTGTCAATGGGCAGGCATATTTATCAGTTTGTATATCAGATAATGAAAATGAAGTTAACCTTTTTCTGTAAAACATGTGAATGGCTGCCGTCACTCACTAGCGAACATTGTTAATGTTAATTAGATGACATGATTGATGAATCTGTGATTGTTTATGTGCATAATCTATTGTGTATTTCGATCATATATCAAACTATCAATGACTACGATCATATATCAAACTATCAATGTACATGTGGAAAGATTCATGAATTTATGTGTGATCCTACAGTCCTTTGTGAATTCTATAGAGTGTGTTGACTTTTCTATTGAGTCACTCTTTCTAACCATGTACTAATTCTCACAGATTCCCTATAAAATGTACAATCGTTAAAGTTGAAACATTTGCGATGGTGCAGGAAGACCTTCAAGATAACTATACCTCAACTCTCTCCAAGTTACTCAAATGAGATCCGCCATAAATTTGTGTCAAATCTTGCATGGAAAGTAAGGGCTGCCAATCTTGAGGAGTTCTCTACAGACTTCAGTTGTGTGTCCACAAGGATTATTTCTAGCACTCTAGGAGGCTCTGCTGGACATGGGTTAAGAAGTTTGTTGTTCACAATACCAGCGAGTTGGAAGTTTTGCAATCACAAATATTTGTATAAATGCACAACTATCTCTACAAGTTTATAATTTCGTTAGTGAACGACTTTGAGAGTCGTAATGGTGGCACTATATTTGAAAGACGAAAGAGACATTTGCGTAACTTGGATATGCTGCTCATTTGTAAGTTAATTATTTTAATGGTTGACAAATGGGTCATACGAGGCAGGTAGCGGATTGGATCTTAACAATTACGATACCAGGTCGGGTCTCCACATCACACATTATTATAAACTATGCAATTTTGCTTGAGGTAAGTAAAGTCACTCATATTTGTTTCATTGTACATATAAAAGAAAAAATAAAAAAGAAGAAAAAAAATCTTCAACATTGCAACTTCTATTTCTTTTTGTCTTTTTAACTACTGCTTAATGTGTTAGAAGTAAAATTTACCTTATATGTGCCCCAAGATAATATCAAGGGTGCTTTTAAGATCTGTGAAAGAGTTAACAACTTCATACATCCACATGTGAAATACATTTGGGATAC